>OMLM01009215.1:36174-63968 GCA_900302695.1 Helostoma temminkii | reverse complement strand
GGGACGGAACGGAAAGCATGCTGTTACACCTGGGAAGGATTTTAGGGACGTACCCATTCAGGAAGTTAGTCGCATATAGCGCGTTTTGATTGTGTACATGCTTAACCAACCGCCTAAAGACACTTCATTTATGCTAAAATAAAACTAAAGGTTAGTGGGTTTTCTTTATTGTGATGTTTGCAGGCGAGACATTACTAACAATATAGTTACTGTTAAAACTGGTTTGAGTTAGCTGTTTCTTAGTGTTACTAGTTAACGCTAGCTTAGCACATGTTCCGAAAATGTAAAACGACTAAGTGTAAGTTAATGTTAACGACGATCTTAATATTATGTAGAAGGGACATATAACACAAGATAATTTGAGGATTGGACATAGATTTTAGTAATTAGCACACACATTAATCACAATCTTTGGAGATGCAAAAGCAGCGCTATATGACGTTAGACTTAATCTGTTTAAATTGTAACCTAACACACTTAGTCAAGTGTCTCAGCGTTAACCTTATGCTTACTTTTTGGTTTACGTGTCCCATATTCCTCAATTCATAGATTAAATGCAAAGAGACATCTTGCCATGTTCAGTTTGGTGGAAGTTGTAACATATTTAAAATGAGTCGTTATATTTTCTACTGATTTCCTCACAGTCGCCATTGTAACTGCTTAAGACGGGCACCATGGAGAAAGAAACCCCTGCTAAGAAAGCAGCAGCCCCTTCTGTGTCTCAGATAAATGCAGAATATGTCACACAGGTAATCACAGTACACTTTACATGAGTTCCAGCGCAGAGTACTGGAATGACCTGTACTATGTTGTTTTAACACAGTCAAGTTTTGTATGTTGTATTTTCAGAGAACATTTACTTATTTTATCTTGTCTTATCCTGCTACATATATAAGTACTTATGTGTGTGGTGGGGAGATGGGTGCATATGACTGACAAAGAGCTTAAGGTTTCCCACCTATACACCACCCTGTAATGTATTATTTGTACTTAGGTGTTGCTCCATGCTTGTATGTTCCTGCTTTTCATGTTTCTGTGATGCTTTTCTAATTTTTTTTCAGTTGGCTAATAAATACTGGGCACCTCATGCAAAGAATAAATTACCCTTTGACCCTAAGGTGAGTTATATGCTTTACTGCATTACTGTCTCTCTTTTAAAATATACACACTCACTCACTGGCCACGTTATTTGGTAAAATTAAGTTAAATGCAATACAATACAACATCTCATTTGTAAAATTCCACTTTTACGAGGTTATAATTTCTCGGTTGTTGTTGAAAATAGAGTTCCTTATATTAAAAGTTGTTTTTAATGGGCCAAAACATTATTACAATGCACTCCAGTACAATTACCTTAATAATATAGATATAGTGAGAATTATTTATTCAGGTTAATTTTTTCTTCTTTTTTTTTCAGAAAAAAACATATCACATTAACACTGTTTTGTTTGGGTTGATTCTAACCAAAATGTATTAATAATTTAGTTTCACGCTGTAAAATGATAAAGATGTGTAAAGTGCTACTTTTACCAGTCAGTTAAGTCTGTCCTGCATTTTACATTATGTACAAACACACATTATGTTTTAGCACAAACTGTGTTTGCCTCAGTACCTAAGAGTTCTAACATTCTTTGCCATTTTTTAGGTGATGGAAGATGTTTACGACAAAGAGATTCTCAAGTCCAAGTAAATGCATGAATAACTTTAATTTGAATCATATTTGAACCATAATTTCTTAATTAAAAACTAATTTCAACTGTTTTGCTCAATTGTTTTCTTTTCTCATGTTTTCAGATTTGCCATCAGAAAAATTATGCTGCTTGAGTTCAGGTGGAATATTTCACTTTCTTTATTCCCCATGTTTGTCCATGACAATAAACACCACTTGGTGGATATATGCTCAGTTATTTTTTTTTTCTCTTTTTGCAGCCAGTACCTTGAAAACTACCTGTGGGTGAACTACACTCCTGAGGTGTCCAGCACTGCATACATCATGTCCATTTGTTGTATTGTCAATGAGAAGTTCAGAGAAAATGTGCCAGCTTGGGAGGTAAAAAAAAACCCAGTCCTTTTAGACTGACTCTCATTACCAACTTCTAACATTAACAGTATTTTCAAAACATAGACAAATATTAATCAGACTAACCGCTTTCAACAATGTTGTTTTAACTCTTGTATGGTGTTTATCAGGTGTTCAAGAAGGAGCCCAGTCATTTTCCGTTTTTCTTCAAATGTGTAATGGAAGCTGTGTTGTCAGGCGAGGAGGCTGGCTTCACTCTGAAGGAACAAACTGTTCTGCTCGTCTTCTTAGACCACTGCTTCAACAGTCTGGTGTGTATCGCTACACTAATATGCAATATCTTCATTCCTCTCTAACGGAAATGATTTTTGGAATATTAGTGGTATTAGTCTTCTGCCAGTATTCATGCCAATACATAGATAGTATGTAATAGTTGATAGTAATTGATTATAATGTTGTAATAATAATAAGATTAATAATAATAATAAGAAGAAGAATAAAGTAATAATTGATTATATGATTTAAAGAAACATGGTTTATGTCATAAAACAGGTTTGCATGGATTACCACAAGGGGATCAATGAATCATATAATTGTTCAAAGCATTCTGTATAGTTTATTACAGTACAATGAAAACAATGAGTTGTGGTAAAATGAACTCAGTCAGGCATATCAAGCAATTGTATTTTATTTTTTAACTCAATATAGTACTATGATAAACAGAGTTTTACATTAGCCCAATGGCAATGGGAAAATGCCTTGTTGCCAGTGATAAATGTGGTTTTGGTGTGGTTAATGTCATATTTCATAATGTCCACTAGGAGGCAGTAGTAGACTAGGCAGCACAACTTTGGTCACTCTCACCCATCTGTATCCTCTGTAGCTGCATTAAACCACAGGGAAGCTCTGCAGATGTCTTGCTTAAAAATCTGCTGTGATAGCCTGCTGCACTTTGATTGTATCCTATAAAGCCCTCTAAATATTTTAGTTGCAGACTTTTATTATGGCCTGAAGTGTAATAAAAATCTGTCATGCACAGTATATTTTGGCAACTCACCCTCTCTCTTTCTCCATCTCTCTGTGCCTGTTTCACAGGAGGTAGATTTGATAAGAGAACAGGTGCAACAGCTCATCTCTTTGCCAATGTGGATGTGCCTCATTCCAGTAAGATGTCAACCTGTTAATCTAATTAAGTTTTTCTAGTGGTTATTGTCAAACACCAAGTAATGACATTCCCTAATAATTTAATAGGAAAGAATTGTCTCTTAAGACAAACTGACTATTTACTGATTTTTTTTTTTTTTCTGTCATGTTTGCAGTCCAGACTCCAACTGGAGCTGAAGAAGGTTCCGAAACTGCAGAAGTTTTGGAATCTAATCAAGAAGAAATTTGATAAGATGGATGCTAACACAATGGAGCAGTAATATTACTTTATTTTTGACTTGCATGTAAAAGAAATAATGTTTTTATTACCCTTTGAGTTTTTGGGCTCTTCCCGATTTCCTATTTTTATGTCTTCCCCAGGGCAAAAAAAGAGAGGACATTCCTCTCGGCTCTTATTAAAAAGTTCCTTGGAGTCCTTATGTCAATTCCACCATCAGGTAATCAAGAATACAGAACAAAAGATTGAATACCTTTTTATATTTATTTCCCTGGGGATCTTGTGATGTTATCATAAAATGTCTTCAGCAACATGACTGACTATCAGATACTGGCTTAATTTTGTTGGTTTGTACCTCCAAATAATTTAAGTTAGTGATCTCTGGTAGCTCTCCCTGTTGCTTTGGTACTTTGTGTGTTTACTTTCCCAGCATGCCTATACACTTTCTAGAGCTTTCACAATGTCAGAGACCACATCTCTTCAGTCATACTGTCAATATGATGATGTTGCCCCTTTTCATCATTGTTTCACTTGCACTACTTCCTCCATTGCTTCTGAGTTGTGCACACACCGAAGGAGCATGTGGTCTAGCTGCCATACAGCCGCTGGCAGTGACTACTATGTTGTAATGCAGACAGACACAAGCCCCCTACCTGAATGCTAAAAACAGAACATGTGTATTTGTGTGTTTAGGTACAATTCAAACCTGACAGAGTAGATTATTATCTAAGACCCAGCAGGATCCACATCACTCTAATTCTTGCTGCATGTCTCAACTCAATTGCACACACACTTCTATACACACATAAACATGCTTAATGAGGAGTGAGATCCCAGCATTCTGCTGTGCTGGCCATGTAGCTCATGGTACGGCTCACACACAGCATGGCACCTTGGTGTTGTCTACATGGGTTTGCTGTCCTCACATCCCTGATGATAACTGCACCTCCTTTCTGTTGCTACAGCTTAACTATCCTTTTTGGGTTTCTATGGTCATATCTGCTCTTCTATGAGATTACATTTCTCAATGACAACATGAACAATAAAGACTTAATCTCTGGTTTTCTTTTCCACAGAGCCTGTATCAATGGATAAAGTACATTACTGTGAGAGATTCATTGAACTCATGATTGATTTGGAGGTAAGAAAAATCCCCCCAGTCTAATCCTTCTTCAATAAATATTATAATTTTTTGTCATTTGATTTTTTATTTTTTTTTTGTCATAGATTTAACTGCTTCATTTGAAAATGACAGTGAAAGATGGTGCACTCAGAGTGAACTCTGACTAGTGAGACACTCATTTCCACTGTATATGTACACGACAAGATTGTAGGATTGTTTGCATAATTGTGGTATCCCTATGAAAAGGCTGGTGTAGGCATCTGTCTGCACTGTCTGCAAAGCTCATTTGCCCTATGTCCTTCACTTTATAGCTAACTCAGGTCAACAAACTGTAGACAAATGTCAAGTCTCAGCTTCACCCGTTGCATCCCTGCCATTGCTGTCTGCAGAGCTATGCAGTATTTGAAACAGTACTCTTTGATCGGAGTATGAGGTTATTTTCAGCTTGATGGCTTTTGACATGTGGTATAAGGTAGAAAGTAATGTGCAGCATCTGATTGGGATCAACCCTTTCTGGACATCCTTGTATTTCAGAGAACAATTGATCATATGTTCTGGTACATGAACAGCATGCCGGTCTGACTTACTGTGACCCTCCGTTTGCATGATTCTAAGTTTAAGAACATCTAGTGTAGTCTAAGTAGAGCTGCATCTACATTACAAGTCTTGTTTTTTGCATCAGTTTTGCATCAGTATTTGTTTTTTTTCCTGCAGCAAGTGTGTATATATCAGTATCTGTTTATTACATTTAATTATCTCATAAAGATTATATAGAATTTAGATTATACCATTGTACACTTCTCAGCTTTCTTTTTTGTTGTTCTGCCTTTTAAGTACTTGGACTGTGGCTGATATCCAGTATATTGAGCAACTCTTGTCAAATGTCCATCCATTGCCCTTTGCCCATATAGGTAGACCTGAAAAGGCTTTGTGTTAACCTTTTATTACCTTGTGGAGCTGACTGAACAACAAATGTCAGTCACATCAAATACAGAGTAAGATCTATATTTTATATTTTTTGGTGATGAAATAGCTTCTGAAGGTCTTGGATTGTTTAAAATAAATACATTTTAAATAAAATTTTATGTCGTGATTGAAGGAGGCAACTTTGCCAATAAGGTTAGTGTAGAGTGAACATGCATTGTCACATAAGATTGTTGTTCATGATGCATGTGCACTTCTCCTGTTACTTGAAGGGGAACTCAATTGGCTGTTTGCTGACAGGCTGGCCTTTCTGTTCCGGGCAACGGCTACTGGCCGGCCAGCTTACTTTCTCCAGAGACATGTTCTGTCCTTCAGCACTATCCTTTTACAAAACCTCAGTTGCCTGAAATCCATACCTCCTCTCTTGCCTTGAAAAATAATGCAGGAAAAAGGATTCCTTTTTTGTGTTAGGAATTTACTGGCTGTCAGGAAAGTGTTGAGATTAACGATGTGTTTTAGGTATAAAGGTAATATATATATTCAGTTTTTAGTTTTCTGGCTGTGCCTGCAGCATGTTAAAGACCATATTTTAATTAATAAAATAATATTTCATTTTGTTGGTGTTTTGTATTTTAGTATTCACTTTCATATTCTGTTTCTCGGAGCTGCTTTTGCCTGAGCATTTCTTGTCGTTTTGACCTTTATAGTGTGATAGATTGAGCTTTTTTTTCTTCTGTTCCGTGTTCACTCACTGTCTCACTCTTATTGTCAGTTCATCAACATGTTCAGTGTTACTTTGTTGTAGTCCTATCAAAGCATCTCTGTTATCTCATTTTGACAGGTTATGTTCTTGTGCTGCTACAAGCAAATATGTAACGGCTGTAGAAGTAGCTGAGCCAGTTTCTCTGTCTTCCTTAGATATCACTGTCAGTTTTTCTCATTTGAATCTCTATCATTTATTTTAAAACAACCTTAAGACAAGAAAAGACCATGAATCAATAAGATGTATTGACAGTCATGGTCCACATGCTGGGAAATGTGTTAGTTGATGTGGTGTTGATTTAAACAACACTTATTGGTTAATTGTTCTTACAATGCTTAATTGTTTTTTCTGTGGTAGAAAGCCATCAGACAGTTTTCGTATAAATTGACTTTATGTTACTTTAGTTTTGGTCATGATTGATATTTCTGTAACCAAATGCATAAGTTACATAAGCCCCTTTCACACATGCACTTGGCTCCGAATTTTCTCCGACCTTTACTCCGGTGAGCTGTATGTGTTAACACAAACACTGGCATCAACCCACATGGACATCATACGGACTTTCTCCTGCCAGCCCCCTAGTACAAAGTCCACATAGTGTCCGTGTGAGCCTGGGTGTGAACACAGCCGGTAATTCTCAGGGTATTTACAGCGAGTGTATGGGCGTTCCCTGTTAATAGATCTGCTCTGCACAACATTGGTGAATATAGGAGATATTTATCATGCTTTCTGCTGTTGAATCGCGCTTCTCTCCTTCATGAAACTGAGGTTTTTCAAACATTAAGCATTGTTTCTAATCATGTGATTTGCTCTGGTTCGATGCCGTAAACAAAAATCAGGTGACTTCGGCGGTAACCTTTTTGTACCACATCATGCCTCCTGCTCTCTCTACATAAAGACCCTCCCTCACTAACCCAAACGGACTATTTCTCCGGATGTGTGAATGCATTTCCAATGGAGAATGTGGGTGCTGCATGTGTGAAAGTTCAACTCTGAGTGAAGTCCGCACCTGATCGCCCCGAGATAGTCCTCAGTGCATGTGTGACAAGGGCTATACAGTAGTGATAATTGTCAGGTTGTGTATTTTAGCCACACGTGTAATAATTTAATCCAAAACTACAAACATGGTGTCCTTTGTGTGTAGGCCCTGCTTCCTACCAGGCGCTGGTTTAATACAGTGTTGGATGACTCTCACTTGGTGGTCAGCTGCCACCTGTCCAGCCTCACAACAAGAGAGAAGGAAGGACATCTCTTCTGCCAGGTACAACACCTAAGCAAACACAAAAAAATATTTGCATGTATGCCCTAAATGATTTCATTTTCAGTAACTCACTGTTGTTGTCTCATCTGTGTAGTTGTTGGACATGCTGAAGTTCTACACAGGTTTTGAGATCGGTGACCAGACAGGAAATGCCCTGACGCAGAAAGAGATGACCACGCTGCATTATGACAGAATCACCTCCCTGCAGGTAAAGATAAAACAGTGGGCTACAGACAGATATTCAGTGAAAAAATTTAGATACATTTCCTGTCATGTTTGATTTGCTTCTGCTGCTGTTTTTTTACTGAATATGACTGGTATAATTAATGTGCTATTGTGATGCTGTGTATTTCAAAGTATGTGAGTTTGGCTGTTTTTTTTATCATCTTTCAGAGGGCAGCCTTTTCTCATTTCCCAGAGTTGCATGACTTTGCTCTGTCCAACGTAGCAGCAGTAGACACTCGAGAATCCTTGAACAAACACTTTGGGCATCTCAGGTAAATGAAAACATCTGAAATTAATCATGAAGTGAATTTGCGCTGTATCAGTGCTCAGATGAAGGGATGTTTTGGAAAGTTATGCATGATTGAACTGAGTAAAGTTACAGCGATAGGTTAATACTAAACTCCTGCACCATGAATTTTGTTTTAGCTAACACGACTCCTTGCTTTTCCTTTCTTCTGTTTCATACCATTCAGCCTCATGTAGTAGTTACCTTTATTTCCAAAAGCACTGTCTTTGGCAAAAAGAGATGAACAGACACAGACTCAACAATAAATGAAAACATAAGGAGGTACACTGATCGGATCAGTTCCTCTGACCACCAAAGCATACAAGCCCCAGTGAAAGTGCAGACACACACGCAATTATATCTACACTGGTCCTACTTTGCACTATAGCATCAGCACCACCGTTGCTGCCTGACTTCCCTGCTAAATGGCAGCTAGTGAGTGGGCAGCTGGTACCAGCCAGAGAGGGAGGCATGCCTCATTAATTTAATCGATTTGCAGTGGCTTGAGAATAAACTCTTTGAACAGCTGTGTTTGTCAGATCATATTAGTTTGCCAAAGAGCCAAAAAGCACCCTTGCTTTGATGAACTGGCCTGCTTGTGATTGGGAGTGTTTTTTGTATACGCATGTGAAGGGGAGTGAAAAAACATGATTTATTGGTAATTCATAATTACTCCAGGCTTTCCAACCTTTCTTGGCATTTGATATAGTAAAATTTTAAAGTTAGGGACTCAGGCTTATGTTGTCTTACTCTTGGCTTACACACAGAGTGAACAATTACTTGTTTGTTTGTTTGTATGTATGCCATGTGATACATTTGTCATGACACCTCTGAAATATCATATAAGAACAACATAATTTTCCTCCTTGCAGTTGATATTTCTGTGTCTGTCACCTCTTTTAACTTCTGTCATGGATTATAAATGCTTAAACCCCACACTAAGTTTCTTGTGAGTCAGGCAGGGGGTTCTGAGCTGAGCTGAGCTGAATCAGGTAAAGACTTAGCTGAACCATTTCATGTATTTTTAGAAGCTCCACTGCTTTTCCAAGACTTAGGGTTTTGAATATAGCAGGAGACACATTGTTCCCTGCTCCTCAACTGTCACCAACGCAGCTCCAGGGTAACTCCAAATATGCCGATCAGATTTAACGAGGCACTTTTCATCCAAACAACTCACACTAATGCCAGTTTATTCCAGCTGCACTATCCACAGACTAAGCTCCCAGTCACCCGCCATTCTGAATTTATCCGCTAAGTCCCCCAAACACACACACAGCATTATTGCATAGCTTGCTTACACTTACACCCAGTCTGACATGCACACCGATACTTCTTCCAGTCAAATAAATCATTTTGAGTCATTTCAGGACAAAAAAATGAGTTGGTATGCATCAGTGTGAAATATTAGCAAAGAAATTCCTCGCCACTACTCCAAAGTAATTGGTGTAATTAGTTCTGGGATCAGTCTTTCAATGATCTTGTCATTGAAAGGGAAATTGGGTAATAACTACAATTTCTGGTTACAATTTTCATTTAATCCTGCTTCTTATTAGATGGATGTTAACTATAGCCAGTTTCACATATGCAGTCTCCAGACTATCATGTCCAGACTTTGCATGCAGTTGCGTTTTGATAAATGTAGTAACCAACCAGATGTAGTCAGTTTGAAATGTGTTCTCACATCAGGGAAATAGTCCATTTGATTTGGGTGGGTTGTGGTTCCTGGTAGAGCTTGCAGCCTGCTGTTTTTGCACCTGGGCTCCCATTGACATTACATGGACTTTGTACAATGGGACTTGCAGGTTAAAGTCCATTTAATGTCTGTGTGGACTGACTCAGATGTTTGTGATCTCACATGCAACTCACCTGAGTAAAGTCCTGAAAAAGTCAGGATTCCAGTGCAAATGTAAAAGCTGCTAAGAAAGGAAAAGCATAAGCCACCTTAGTTTTCAGCTGATCAGCCTTGCCATATTTTAATTGATTAATTAAAAACATACTATTCCATCTTTACCTACTGAAATTAAATTACCCTGAAGTGATTAGTAAATGCTTTTGTAAAATGTGCACTTTTTGTATTGAAAGTGCATACTAAAGGGTTAAACTGAAATCTGATGAAATGTCTATACAGCAATGAGCCATAGAGTAAACCTACTGTAAACCAGTTTCTAGTATGTGACCATTTTTACTTTACCCTAACACTAGCTCAGCTATCAATCATGACCTGGTTCAGTCATCAACATTACTCAGAGTGAGTTGTTGTTGTACTGTTATTTTGTTGCTAAGGGTAGGAACATCCCCATTGGGCCACCAAACTGCAACAAAGGCAGAATTGCCACCCCACTGCCCAGCTTGGCATCACAAGTAGCAGAATATATGCACATGCACTGATACAGTTGGTCAGGGCCACGTGTGGCTGTCAAGGCCTGTCACAATGTTGTCCGACCCTGTCCTTCATTGTGTACCAGACTCTGCCTGTGTCACTGTGCGTCAGCCTGATTAAAACAGGTCTGTATGCAAAGAGCCACACCTCAGCTTTCTGAGGAGGATATGGGCTTTGATTTTCATAATCCTATCGCATCAGTGCACCCCAGCTTCTTAACACACACATGCTGACAGAGCAGGAGTGCTGTGTCAAAGCAAACAGAAGAATTGCTTTGTGCCGCAGTGCTAACAAGCACAAAGAATTTGATAAGGCTGTGTATCCTCACACATATAATTGTGTCCCAATTTGACAAACCTTTCTGAGGACCTGGAGTTTCCCATAAAGCACCTACATATAATTTTTAATTAGAAGAATTTTATCATTGTCATTTAATGAGTTAGACATTCGGTTGTCCTCGATACAATCCTTGTTAATTGTTTATTCTAATTAGTTATTATTTATTATCTCTTTAACTCTCATCCTACCTATTTGTAAGAGTATTAGCTACATGTGTAGTTTACAAATGCAAATTTTGTAGCTGGCTAACCACTTGTTTATCTCTTCTTTCTCCTCAGTCCAAATATGCTTCACCAGGTGGCCTCGTATTTGTGTCTCCTTCCAGAGCTGCCTGAAGGGCAAGACACCACCTATGACAAGGTGTTTCTCCTTGAGGTGCTGGTAAGTGCAATTTTGGCTTTTATTGTTATCTGTGTGGACACTGGAGTTTTCAAGCTCAGTTTTGAGAAATAAATCATCATACCATGAATATCGTATTAGAGTAGAATTTAATGGATGATAAAGGATCATGTATAACATAGATGAAAACCAGAGCAGTACCAGCCACACACACTGGTTGTTCTGTAACTCTGACCTATCTCACTAGCATTCGAACTTGTTCCTTTAAATTCGTAAACCAGCGCGTCTTCTACTTTTTTCTTTTAAATATTATATACACTGTGAGTTAAAAACATTACTAAATATAAATAACTATTTGTCATGGGCAGTCTTTATTGACTTGAATCTATAAATTGACTAGAAAGAGACGTTTATCAGAGATATTGAAGTAAGTACTCTAGGTACTGTGTGCTTGGTAACTGGAATTAGAAAGCATGTATAATTGGTATTGCTGCACCTCTGCAAACAATGTTGGTGACCTGTTATTTTCCAGAATGATAATTGGCCAGTCAGTGCTATGACATAATGGGTTTGTGTTTCTCAAGTCATTAATTTTAGCTCTTGACCTTGGAATACATATAGTATCCCCTCTTCACTGACTCTCCCTCATGAGTTTGCCTTCTAATCCAATTACTGCTTTATGGAGGCATTTGTGTGATGTAGTGTAAATTAAACACTGCTGAATAGATACATACAGAATTTTTCATTTTTAAAGCCCCACCAGGAATCTGCTGGATCTTTGTCCCTCTACTCTCCCCAGTACACAGTCTCATGTGTTCTAGACCTCTTCATCAAAGTGGGTGTTTCAAGGCTGTCCTGCGATTATTCGTAATTACCCACTCAGACCATCCCCAGGTCCTCTCAGAGAAGAGATGACGACAAGCTGTTTCATAATTATATGATTAGGTTGTTGCAGAAGACAACGTCAGGGGACTCATTTATGTGCGTCTTAGGTTGCCCCCAACAACCAACATCTCTTACAGTGAGAGTTTGATAGAAAGGGGTGACAACACTAGGACTTGTACACTGCAGAGAGTCATAAATATACTTAGGGAGGAAGGACCATTCTCTGTGAGAGATGGTACGGCTTTAACAGCGCTAACATTAGGCTAGTTTAGGCTTCTC
Organism: Helostoma temminkii; assembly: GCA_900302695.1. Classification (NCBI taxonomy): domain Eukaryota; kingdom Metazoa; phylum Chordata; class Actinopteri; order Anabantiformes; family Helostomatidae; genus Helostoma; species Helostoma temminkii. The sequence continues at coordinate 51,763 of OMLM01009215.1, read as the reverse complement.
ACTTCCTCTGTTGGAAAAGATGAGCTGGTTTATATTCAGCAGCAGATATTGCTCATCTTGACATAAATAATTAGCGTAATTTATGTCTTTTTCCAGAATAGCAAAAATTGAATAGAAAGGAGGGTTGCGTGCACATCCATAAAATCTCAGTTGGGCAGAGGCTGGGATCAAAAATGTATGTAATACAAAAGACATATATCTCCTCACAAGAGTAGAAGCAAAGTCCCTTATCAGCAATATTTGACCAAATCCTTTCTTTAAGCAAATGCTCTTGTAAGGGAAAATATTATAGTATACTGTTCATTAAAATATAAACATGTCATTTTAACTTAGCCACGTACTGCTTTCATAAATTTGAGGAAATGTCTTTGTTTTTATAAATGATGATAATTGCTGGAAATTTAATGGAATATGGCATGTAGAGCCCATTATCAACATTAGTTATCTGCTCCAGTGGCACATTGTGCTAATGCTAGTTTATTTATTTATTTTTTAATGATCCTTAGAATCTGAAAATCCTTTTGCTATTATAAAACATACTTTTTAAAAGGAAAAAAGGACATTTCTGAGGGGCCTCACACCTTTGAACTGTATGTGCTAAACAGCTAAAGCTGTAAAATAGTGCTTCATACTGTATAGCTCATGGCTGACAGTCCTTCTTCACATAAACATGTATAAACCAGTGGTTTTTTGACATGATTAGCAAGTATATACGCAACTGTTTAGTCTTTAACGTAAATATTTTGTTGAATGATCAGATTTATTGGTAATGTAATTATTTATTTGTTTGTAATTTGATGTTATGTCTTCCAGTAAGAAGATAAAGATCCTAGTAACTGAGCTGAAGGGGCAAAGGGGCATTTGTTCATTAACCCAATTTCTTTCCTTACTTGTCTTTGTCCTCTCTCTCACTGTTTACCCCCCCCCACACACACACACAGGTGTCCCGTCATGAACGCAGAATCTCTCAGATTGAGCAACTTAACCAGATGCCCCTTTATCCAACAGAGAAGATAATCTGGGATGAGAACATCGTCCCGACAGAGTACTACTCAGGCGAAGGTGTGTGGCACGTGTGAAGTGTGACTGTGTCTCTCTGACTTAATGTGCTCTACAGTGCACAAACTTATTACCTTAAGGACACTCGTCTTGCACTGAAGTGGCGTCTATCTCATAGGGAGTCCTCTTTAGTTAGAAGGAACACCTTTTGCAACTCCACTACCAAGATCATTCAAGCATCAACCCTCATTTTCTTTAACACCTTAACATACATCTACAAAAAAAATACTAACAAATTAATAATTAATTGTTATTATTCACATTAGTATATTATTCTCTGTAATTGTGTCTTTTTATTTGTCTTTCTCCTCAGGCTGCCTGGCATTGCCCAAGTTGAATCTCCAGTTTCTGACCCTCCATGACTACCTGCTGAGGAACTTCAACCTCTTCCGTCTGGAGTCCACCTATGAGATCAGACAAGACATAGAAGATGTGGTGTGGCGTATGAAACCATGGTGAGAGGCGTTCAGGTCTATAAAGCATCATGAAAACTCAAGAATTATTTCTACTTAGTGGTACAGAACTATAAACTTAAACTTAGAAGCTGAATGATGAATGAATGTACAATTTATAGTATAGCTTTGGGTTTGAAATAGGGTTACTGCATACACACCGATAAGCATCTCTGGTTTCTTTTTCAGCATAAACACAATCAGGTTGTACCTTTAACTGATCTGCAACACACTTGTTGTGTTTTCACTTTTGGGAATGCAGATTCTTATCCTCTGTCTACCTCTCGGATGGTGGCATGACGCATTGACAATATTTTATTAAAAGACTCTGACATTTGGTACACCACATTTGGAAACCCACTGCTTAACATAATAAGTGCTCTCATTATGTCAAATGATGTAGCAACTTGCTTGTTGTTCCTGTGGAAGTAAATAAGTAAGCAGTACTGCCATGTGCTGCCCTAAATCCAACTGAGTCTCAATCATGACAACAGCCCACAGCACTTGTCTAACTTTTTGTTGTCTGTCTCTCTAAACAGGCAGTCAGAGTATGGAGGAGTGGTGTTTGGTGGCTGGGCCAGGATGGCTCAGACAATTACCTCTTTTTCCATAGTGGAGGTTGCCAAGCCCAACATTGGAGAGAGCTGGCCAGCTCGTGTACGAGCTGATGTCACTATTAACCTTAATGTGCAAGGTCATATCAAGCAAGAGTGGGAAGGTAACATTGTCTGACTATTTTTCAGAAATCTGTTTTGGTCCATTGGTCCCATTTTACATTTCTGTTTTCATTATTTTATATATTTGTCTGTCTGTCTGTATGTTATGTCAGTTTAGCCATGTCCATTCCTCTGTCCAGTTTTTCTCTGATGACTTTAAAGAGATGTACAGGAAAATAAAACTGAAACTCTGCCATCTTAATAATATGGTGGGGTTAATAATATGTGTCTCCTAGCAGTTCCCTAGTAAGCAGCACTTCCATAAAATCATCCATTGACTCATTTGACCTTGACTCATGACCCCTGCCCACATTATGTTTCTGGGCAGATGTTCTACCTCTATTCAGCATCTTCCACTGAGCATCTTGCTTTTATATCCTGATCATTTTCTGTCCATCTCTCTGTGTGTTTCATAGAGGTAGATAATGTCAACACAAGGTTGTCATCCTTGAGAAACATTGATTAACTAGGAACATAGAAAGTGTCAGAAGACTGTCTGCTATAGCTCTCCTGAGAAATATATATATATAGGATTATATTCATATGCCAGTGGTGTGGTGGAGCAGTTACTATGGAAAATGAAAGGCTTCTTCCAGTTGGCAAATGCTGTAAAAGTGATCACTGACTTTAAAAAAAAAAAAAAGGTAAATAAACATATCCCAATTTGATGTCTCCACTTTCTTTATACGCAGTGCTATAGTTTTGTCGTCTTTCTTGTAACTTGGTGAAAGTGTGACGTATTACTTCTTTCACTCCCATAGCCCTTTCTCCATTGTATAATTAGAGCTTCATGTTTTAAAGATCAGGTGAATGCTTAAAGGGTAGTTTCACTTCACACATCTCCAAACTCGCCCAACGTACACTACATATTCACTCCCTTTCTCTATATGTCATTTTCACTCTCTCTGTTTCTCTCCTTTTTCTTCTCTGTGTTTCTTTGTTCCTCCCTTTAACCGCTCTCTCCATCCTGTTTCCCCGTAGGCCTGCGGAAGCATGACGTTTGCTTTCTCATCACGGTGCGCCCCAACCTGCCCTACGGCACACGCTTTGACCGGCGCCAACCGTTTGTGGAGCAGACTGGCCTGGTGTACGTGAGAGGCTGCGAGGTGCAGGGTATGCTGGATGACAAGGGACGTGTCATTGAGGAAGGTATGTTCACATGTGCACGTACGCGCACGCACACACACACCATTGACACTTGACATCCATCCACCCATCAGACCTCCAGTTATCTCCGCCAATGGATCCTAGGGCGAGGGTCTGACTGATGTTGTCATGGTGACAGTCACAATGAGACCTGACCTGCCGACATTAACATTCCATTAACCTGAGGTCGACAACACCACCTGAGGGCTTTCGGCCTTGTCCTCTGTTTTAGATACTGGATTTAACTGAAAAGGTGCATTAGCTACAATATTTATAGATGAATCCGCTTTTTTAAGAAAACACTGAATGCTCTTGTCCTGTTGAATATACTAATGTGACAGAGGGACACCACTCTCTGAAACAAGGCATTTCTACCAGCAGTGTGCTCTATAGTTACAAATGTGATTTGAGAACAGCACTGAAGTGTATCTATGGCCAGTGTAATTCTCAGAGAATCTGTTTTGTTCATGTAAACACAGAAGGAATCTTCTCAAACCAAATTCAAATCTCTGGTCTTTCCTGGAAAGTAAAAAATATTTATGCAGTAACATGATGTTATCTCAAGGTAAACACTGTGCACCATGTCATCCTCTTCCTCACAGCCCAAAGCAGTTCCCCTGAGTGATTGGTTCACCTAAGTTAGCTGGGACCCCTTCTATTCTAAGTGTTTTCCCCTGTCACAACATGTGTCCTGCTCTGAAGCACCCTTTCCCCTATCTTCTCTCATCTGTTTGGATTAAATATGCAGAGGGCAGTGGTTCCTAAATAGAAATCATGCCAGAGAACATTCCTTGTCTGTGTCTGCATGTTTAAACTTGCAGATCCCCAGTAGGGATAAGTGGCACTCTGGCTAACTGGGTACTCGAGTGATGCCAAATAAATCATTGGACACTTGGTGACGGTGTGTGAAAACACAAGCTGAGAGGTGCATTTTGAGACAATATTAATTGACTCTTGAACTTGAACATTCAGATACAGAATACTTGTGTAAAGTACAGTGGCAATAAATTTGACTTTTATGCATTTATGTATACATTTGTCTAATCTAATCCTAATCTTTATCTAAATTGCATTAATGAAGGCATCTATATTAACTACAAAAATACAACGTATTGTGTTGCATTGTTGTATTGCTATAATCCCACCTTTTAATAACTTGCGGTTTAATACAACAGCACATACTTGTTTTAACTGCTCACTCACGTTTGCTGAGCTGTCCACATTGTTATCACATAGTGTTGAGGGTGTAGTTTCCACTCTTAAACTGTCACCACACTTGTTTTAGCAAGGGGGATTTGATGATCCCCCATAGCTATACACACAAAAGCATGGACACACTTACACATGCACTCAGTGGTCACTTTATTAGGTACACCTGTACAATAAAAAATCAATACAATGCAGTGGCACTGTCATGAATTCTACTTTAGTTTTTGTTGAAACTGTCAGAAAGGTTATAATTCTACTATACAGTGTATGTTTATTATTGAACTTATAGTGAGTGGTGGAGTTGTACTGGATTGCATTGTATCAAAAGGTGTTTCTAATGTTTTGGCCCTCTCATTTAAGTAAAAAGACTGGCCGACACACAACCTCACAAAAGTCACAATCACCCAGGAATAGTAGATGTGTATTGGATTGCATGAGATTGCGCAGGTGTACCTAATAAAGTGGCCAGTGAATGTAGATGGGCAAACACATCAGAAGCCAGTGGGATTGAGTTTCACTGTGCTATTCCACACCCTGCTCCTCTCTCCTGTTCTTGCTGTGGTACACAGACTCCCTATGGGAGTCAGTCAACATCTACTGTACATGGAGCTCCTATTCCTGGGGAGGTATAGCCCTGTAGTAAAGCAAGTCAAGTTGAAGTGTTTTTTAAATAAATTTCAATTTTTTTCCAAAATTATTACTGAAACAGTGCATGTCATTTATTTCTTCTATATTTTAATTTTCTAACGAGAATTCTCCCCATTCTAAACTAGGACCTGAACCAAAGCCTAAGCTACGAGGAGACGTCAGAACGTTTCGTGTTTGGCTGGACCCAAACCAGTATCAACAAGACATGACCAGCAGTATTCAGAGTGGCACTGAAGACCCATATGAGACTTTCAATGTCATCATGAGACGCAAACCCAAGGAGAATAATTTCAAGGTTCGGACAACCTACTGAAGTACAGCCATCGTTTATATTGTGTTTGTGTGCTTTACCTTAAAACCTTGGGCTCTGGTCCTGCCAGCACCACCTCTGAGTGATGTATTGCACATATTATATTCTCTTGGGTGCTGTAGGTGTAAGGTTGGGGCCAGGGCAACTTAGAGATTACCACTTACTGAAGGCCCTCCCAGTGATACTTAAGGAGGCACACTTCTAACTGGCTATTTATGCAATGAGTACTAGTGGGAGCAAGCCAGCATTGTGTATAGATGTTTCATCACAAAAGTTTTTCAGCAGGTCTTAGAAGTTATCTGTGCAAGTGTGTGAAACTTCCATCTGTTGTTTAGTACTGATAAACATTTTTATAAAGTCACCTTGCACATATCCGTTTTCCTTTTTATCTAAGTCTTTTATTTGAGAGTTTCTCATTACAGCTTTGTCAAATCCGCTATTTCTAATTGTGAACTACCATTTCTGTCTTGCTCACCCATTTTTGTCTAACTCACTGAGAGCAAAGACAGATGTTTTTGAAGTGTTTTTTTTTTTCTTGAATTTGAAAAGCATAGGAACTAATGGGTATTCAAGAAACGCTCTTCTCCATCTTTGATGTGTGACACAGATAACGGGAAACATGTTTTCCCAAACAGTGTTTGATGCAGAGGGTATTAGACAGTTTGCAGCTCATTAAAATATAATTGACATGCATATAAATTACCTGCTTTCCCATCAGCCCACCAAAATGTTATTATCCTGCCAAGAATAAGAATGGGATGGTTCTCTGTTGTCTGACTTGCCTCATTCAGTTAAGATTTTCACGGTCAAGTTCTCTTGTTTCCTAATTTCACAATATGTTGGTTTCACATTTGTGACATATATCTCTGTCTCTCTGTGTTTCAGGCAGTGCTAGAGACCATCCGAAACCTGATGAACACAGAGTGTGTTGTCCCAGACTGGCTGCATGACATTATCCTAGGCTATGGTGACCCAGGCAGTGCCCACTATTCCAAAATGCCCAATCAGATTTCCACTTTGGACTTTAATGACACCTTTCTGTCCCTGGACCACTTGCGTTCATGTTTTCCTGGTTACACCATAAAGGTCACAGAGGAGAATCCAGAACTGCAAGTTCCACCTTTCAGGTAAAAGCAGTGGATTTATTATGAAAATCTGGTTATTTACTTGGTGTATGATAGCAATAACACTTAATTTTCCTTGTTGTTTTCCAGAATCAAGTTTCCCCTCTCAAACAAACCAGACAAAGGGAAGAAGAGGAAGGCTGATGAAGAAGTGGAAGACAAAGACAAGGACATGACTTTGGTAGTTGAGCCATATGTCACCCTCAACCGTGGGCCATATCCATACAACCAACCAAAAAGGTGAGAGATCGAGGCCAAGCCTGAGACCTTCCCGACCTTAACCTCTACTGAAAACACCTTCTCAGTATAAAACAATCCAGAGATGCAAGTCAAATGCTTATTATAGATACCCTGCTCATGGCCTCACTATTGTGATTTATTTGTCTGTGTTTGTCTCCATGGTACACTGTGTAATGTTGTAGTGCTATTTTGGTTGTTGTGTTGTGGTGCCGACATTAACAGATATCAATTTTATGCAATTAAAGGTGAATAGAAATGGCTTTGATAATATTCATGTACAAATTTTAATTCCACAAAAGGATTGCCCTTTATGAAAATGTTTAGATTCGTCTGATAGTGCTTACGCTCTATGTACTTTGATAGCTAAGTCTTTTCATAGCGGAATGTCCATGGGGAAGTCCCAACTTAATCTTTAAAGATGTTCTCAAAAACATCACAACAAAACTTGCGGCGTTAAGCATCACTTAAAAGGAACAATAACATCAACAAATGAAAACATTACAACTCCAGTGTGTTTATTCTGTCAGTATTATTGGATATATCAGACTAATAATTAAATTTATTACCATCAACAATGTGACTTTCTTACAGGAATACAATTCAGTTCACTCCAACTCAGATTGAAGCCATTCGAGCTGGGATGCAGCCAGGACTCACCATGGTAAGGGCTTGTTAGTTAGTATTTTGTTATATAGGGTTGAACTGAATTTGCAAGATTTAAATTACTGTATGCATTTAACTAACTTGCTGAATTTCTGTAGCTTCCAACAAATGGTAATTGTGCATATCTTTCTTCACCTGGGAAAGTGAGTCATAGAACATAACATGACTTTAATTACAAATACAAAGTATGTTATAAATCATACCATGCATATCCTTTGAGTGCGTGTAATGCTGTGTGGCCAAGCCCCCGGCCTAGAGTGTGCTCATACTGTAGGTCGTAGCATTAATCTTAATAATATACACCAACAGTAAATATCCTGTTGTTTGGTGTCGCTTTCCCTGTCACACATGTGGAGTGATAAGGAGTCCACAAAATTCCTCTAATTCTAATGAAATAGTCATAGCTGCACTTAAAACAACAAAGGATTATAGCTTTCGATGCAGCCTATTGTTATCCCTATCTTAGTGTAACACACACTTCTGACCTTAGTGCTCTTCCAATGTGGTGACTGGTAGCCGGCAAGAGTGTCGTATTATTTATTGTACAGATAGCTGAGATAAATTTGGCAAGTAGGTTATCAGCAAAGTCATAAACAACTCTACACGCATTCCCTTCTCTGCTCCTCTCCTCAACTCTTCTAACCTTCTGGCATATGTCACAGTTGTTAAGCAACCATAACACACACACACCACCTCTCAGACTGCCCAACTGGTGCTTTCATGCAGGGAAGCTGAGGAGTGGATTGTGCTCTGATTTATGCAGGAATATCTACTTGCTTACTATTTTTAGCTGAAATTAGTCACCTGTGAGACCAACACTAGCACCAATCTGTTTCATGAATATTTATTTAGCAAAGTAGATATGCTACACCACTGCCTCCCAGGTAAGTAAATATGAGACTTATTAACGTTATAATTTGTGCACAGCGATAAAGGGCTACCAGAATTCAGATAATAAGTACAAGGGGAGGCTTAAAAGATACTTACAGCACGCCTCCTGTAGCCTTTATCCTTTTTCAGTAGCTCTTTGTGTTTTCACCCTCTGTGCACTCCCTGGAACTGCCTTGGCATGCCAGACAACACCACACTGCACTGGGTTTGTCTGTGCATGGCTAATAGGGCACTAGCCTAGTCACTTCTGACATGCCCATGGCCTAGCTGTCACAATCACTAGACTGTCTACAGGGAAGTGCTTTTGCACTGTAACCTAACTTCTGATTGTGTTTATATTCCCTTGTGTTTCTTTCTGTTGAAAATGTTCCTTTCATTTTTTTTCTTTCTCCAGGTTGTAGGACCACCGGGAACTGGAAAGACAGATGTTGCCGTGCAGATCATTTCAAACCTCTATCACAACTTTCCCGAGCAGAGGACCCTCATAGTTACGCACTCAAACCAGGTTAATCACTCACACACCACCTATACACACAAACCAGCTCTGATCTCTGCGGCGTTTTACACTCTGCTCAAAAACAGTTGAACCGTCTAGAGAATTTACAGCTTGTGCTCAGAACTGCCTATTAATCAGATGAGAGTCGTATTCAAACCTTAGAGGAAAATTTTAAATTTAAGCTCCCTGGTGTTCTAGTCTTCCCCCTTAGTATTTAATCATAAAGTAATCTGCTGCTGTTTTACTCCAGTGGAGGTTCAGCAGTGGGATACTTATCCACAAGAAGCATAGCTGGCTATAAAGATGAAAACCCTTATTTTCAGGCATTAGTTTCCCCTTCAATCTATATTTATTTTAGATAAATTGATCCTTTCTTCTTAGTAAAACCAAATTACTCAAATTTATTACAAAATGGCAAAATCTATGCACATTTCAAAGAAAGTTTTTTTAGTTTTTTTGTTTTTTCCTTGCCTGATGTTTGTGTTGCCATGGATCATTCTACTCCAGGCTCTGAACCAGCTGTTTGAAAAGATCATGGCTCTAGATATTGATGAGCGTCACCTCCTGCGTCTGGGCCATGGAGAAGAGGAGCTGGAGACTGAGAAAGACTTCAGCAGGTGAGGACGGCAACAGACGCATGGAAAGAAAATTCACACAGAGATGCACCTAAACAAACAAAATGCAAATGTGACCATTCAGACAACTTGAATTCACACATGCATGTGACAGTTCATCCAGCAAATGGTCACATGCTTACAGTGTGTAGGTATTGCAATCCACAGAGTTTGATCACAGCATTTGACCACACACATACAGAAGCAACACAGCTGCTTCATACTTAAATAGTCTGAGCCAACACAGTGTAAGGGCTACCTAATAATCTCTTATGCGTGGCCAGGAACCTGGTTTATCTTCATTAGGCATCTTCGGCCCCCGAGGCTTTTCCATCGGTTTAAGGGATCTCTCCACACATCTCTACACATGCAAGCTATGCTTGTCTCATCAACCCCCTCATTGCTATTCTGCACCAAAAGAACATACTAGTACTAGCGACTCTGAGAATAAATTCCTACAAGGGTTAGATGGCAAAAAGTAATGGAAACTTATAGTAACGGTAAACCTGACATCAACAATTCTAGAATAGGTTTAGGAAAATGTTTTAGGAAAGGTATTGAAAATCAGTCATTGTACATGTAATTTCAAATAACCCCAATTTGAAAATATGTCTTAACTATGTAGACTCTGTCATTACAGTTGTAGCTGTCTAAAATACTGACAAATCACAAACAAAACACCAACAAATTCTACCAAATGCTTAATCCACAATATTTAGTATAACTTACAAACAAAAAACATGTTTAAGAGTTCTTATAATGTCCTTTTTCCAACCATGGGGACAATTTAGCCCATTTAATTAATATTTAAATATTAACATCAATATGATAAAATAATTAAAATAATAAATACTTAAATGAATACAAACTAATTACATGAATAAATACATTTAATTTAACTGCTGTGTTTATTTAACTGAAGTCAGGAAGGAGCCCATCCTAAATCTGTGGTGGGTAATATTACCTGACTACAGCTGAATAAAACCAACTAACTAGACGTAAGAACTTTCTCAGTTTACATCATAATGGCACCACAATATATGCAGTCCTGCTAATATTCAGCACTTATGGCAGAGCACAGAACAAATAGCCTCAGACAAAATTCACTGGAGACCTGTTAAGGAAGTCCTTGTAGTTCTCAGCTTTCTCACCCACGTCTTTTTGTAAACTCCACTGTGAGTGTGTAATTGTGTCTGCGTGTAATGCCTTGATAATGATAATGACCCTGTCCTTTTTTACTGAGATATACTAATGAGAAACATTAAAAAGTTGGGAACCAGTGCACTTTAAAGGGTATGTGCACACAAGGTTTCTGTCTGATCGGTTCCTACCAAAGTCTAAAACATGGAATGGAGTGACAGGATATGAGATGTCAGGGAATAGTAGGAAACCATTGTTGGTTCTCTTTAATTTAACACTGTGACCTAGAGAAATAAGCCAATCATGGCCATTCTCACTTAAATTTACTACCAGAAATATGCTATTACCTTCCCTGTTATTATAGTCGTCACCACATGGCCATGGATTCTACTGACTTAATCTTTTAAGTCCAGTCTGACAAAAACTGCTACGTTTGACCCAAAAAGTTATCCACAATAAGCACAATGTGAATTATAATAGGAAAAGTGTTTTTGATTTCCCTTTTTGGAAATCATTTGCTAACCAAACTCTGTGTAGGTATTTTTAGAGTACAAAAAAACATTTAAGGTATAGTTACCCTTTTAGACTTAAATAGTCATTACTTCCACATACCTAAAACATTCAGTTATAATCACAGCTGCTATATTTAACACCATTATCTTTTTATATTATTAGCTTTTTAGCCTGCCTTTGAATATAAAAAGGGCAGTGTTGTTGAATATTAATTACATTTTTATGCTGTTACTATTTAAAGTTTCCTTATAGTCAACATTGTTAATTACCATCTTATCTATCTATGGCACTGAGCTAATTGCACCCTGTGCTCACAGCAGCACTTCCAGTGGAGTCAGAGATGGGTTAGCATGTGTGCTATATCGTGTTCAGTGTGAGTGTATGACTGTAGCATTAATCGCAGTGTATGGAAACTCAGTTCTGCACATGGAAGCAGTCTGTTACATTCTTAAATTATGCAGCAACGCAGACCTAAATGAAAGAGCTTTAGCTAGCAGCATTTAATGTTCCCCCCCTGCTTGGCTGCCTCATAACAACATGCAGACTCCACACTCCTTCCAGCCCATCAACACCAGCTAGAGGAGAGAGCAGAGTTTTAATTAACACTGTATACCAGATGAAAAATGTAAGGCACGGCTTCTTTGAATGCCTAACGAAAGGAAAGCTACAGCACTATCAATTAACAATGCCTCTATGTATTTTATAATTAATTTTGTTTTGTGTTAATGAGATTTTGTGAGTGGATATCTATATTGGCTATGTAAGGCCTATGTTGGTGCCCTATGTTCTAGGTTAAAGCAATCTTTGTAAATATTACGTCTCTTTTCTTAATTTACTAATTGACACTGGCATCCTCAGGTTCAAGCACAGCCTCTTTATGTTACTATTGTCTTGTGCAATTTTATGTTTGTTGGCTTTTGACAAAGAAAATACAACCTTGTCAAAGGAAAGATACATTCTGTTGTTCACACTGTGCAGCTATTATTGGTTTCTGCCTCAGAGAAAGCAGAACGCGTTACAGGTCTGTCATCCTGGAAAGCAAGGTCACTCCCCATTTTTATTTAATTTTATTTAGGCCAAACAGGCAGCGCAGTGTGACCACCTTTGAGTCATCTGCTGGCTGAGGATCTTTTCACAGTCTAAAAATAGAGTTCACCTCTAGTATTACCCAGTGACCCCTCCCACTTCCTGTCTGTGTGTGCTGCTTGTCTTATTACCACTTGCTAATTGCTTTTAAGCAGTATTGTTTAGCTGCACAGTAGGATGCATGATGCCACATAAACAAACCTTGTATACGGTCAAAGACACACGGTTCCTTTATATATCTGTACTGAAGGGTCATATTTACGTTATACTATATTATTAAATATACAGTATTTTAAATAAAAAATTCTGCTTGTCTTCAGGTGATCTGGCCTTTAAGCATCCTCACACATTAAGCCAAAGACAGAAACCCAATAAAACCAATGCAAACAGAATTCAACACAATCAGCTCAATAATCAAATGACAGTCATTAGTTCAAGATTAACTCTGCTCTATTAATCAATTCATGGACAATAAATCGCCACAGTGGGAAATGATCCACTGAATTCACAGTTACAGGAAACATTATTTCATGTTTTTATTATAGATGATAATTGCCTGATGTCTCTTTCTGGTTTGGTAGGTCAGTGAAATGGTATTGTAGGGTCAAGTTAATACTGGAACAATGGAACAGACAGGAACCAGTCTGTTTATTTCGAGAACCAGACTTTCGAAGAATCATGTTTACTTGACTTAACTATAGGGTGATCTATAGCCTCTAACTAGAGTTAACTAGCATCAAAGATCAAATTTTGATGTTTGCTTCAGTGACTATTTAGAAAGTATAGAAAGAGGAACTTAAATGTTAAACCTATTTCTAAAACATCCACTTGAATCTTTTTAATCAATATTCTCACTTTATTGTATGATTCTTAAACTGTGATTTCCTGGGATGCTCTGTATTAATCATTTATTCAAAAAGATAACCTTTTACATTTTACCAAATGTTCTGTGTCTTTACAGATATGGCAGGGTGAACTATGTTCTAGCCAGAAGGCTGGAGCTCCTCAGAGAGGTGGCAAGGTTACAGGAGAGCTTGGATGTGCCAGGAGATGTTTCTTACACCTGTGAGACTGCTGGACACTTCTACCTCTATCAGGTAAGACTACATGCAGGTGTGTGTTTCTCCAGTGCCTAGTTGTAAACCAATGCTTCATAAGCTTCTGATTTTGCACTTTGCAATGGTTCATATCATGGACAACCTTTTAATCGAGCTAAAATGGTAATGGTATATGGTATAAATAAAATTCCAGATTGGATAAATTGCTGGGTTTTTTTCTCACCGCTGTCCTATTGTTAAGCCTCTAAACATCTTTGGATTTAGTTTTTGGATATTAATATTGATTTACGGAGAGAAAAAGAAAGAGGTGGGGTGAAGGGGATGCAGGAGATATTTTTCAGATTTAATAAAAATGGATTTCTGTATTGTCTGTCCTATTCCTCAGACATATCAATGCCAATCATATGCAGACATTATTGAAGTGTATATTCCCCACAGCCATTTTCGCCCTGACGGCAAACACCTAGATATAGTCTCAACTCTCGCCGTTTATTTCTGTCACCTAATTTCCACAGATTCTCAGGCTGAGGGAAAACGCCACTGCAGACAGTTACTTACATTATCATGCCTTAATAAAAGGGTTCAAAAAACACCTTTTGTAACACTGAATGGATGTCATCCTCTGTCACATGGAGCTCAGGTTAATATACAAAAAAAAGCAGTGAAACAGCATATAGATGTGTTAAAGCCATAACAAATAATATGGCTGTAACCTGAGCTCTAGTGTTTGATGATTTCATGCTGCCATTTTTGCGTCTTTCTCTTTCTCACATACACCACTGCAGTTTTTTTTTTTATTTGATGATGCAGAGATTCTCAACCCACATTTAATTTTGGCAGACGTCTTGTATTTACTTACCAACATTCTTTTGTGACATTTGAACGTGTGAATGGGAGAAGTTAGTGTTAGTGTGGTGAGCAGATTTCTCTTTCAGTAATCAATGGTAACAGCCCATATGTAGACATACTTAATGTTTCAAGGGTGGTTGTAATAGTCCATACAGGCCGACACTTAACACACGATTAAGCTGAGTCCTCCAGCAGACTTATAAATGTTATCCTTCGAGTTGTTTTTCCACAAGGGTATTTATAGAACTAGACTAACACGCTCTTGGGTTGAAGTTGGTTTATTAGGTGCTCAGCAGGGATACCTCTGTAAGAAAGGCTATCTATTCTCATTTGTTCATTTGTGTATAATGTATTTTAGCTATCGTTAAGTAATTATGGAGAAAGTACTAGTCCTGCATACCATTCACCTTTTAAGCAATTAGAAACATTGGATTGAAAGGTCTGCTTTTATGATAATTCTTCTATTCAGAGGGGGTTGTATGACAGATTTCTCACTCCTCGATACAGGTAATATCTCGATGGGAAGAGTACATGAGCAAAGTCAGGCCTAAACAGGGCAAGAAAGTGGATGTGGAGGCTGTGGCTGCACACTTTCCCTTCCACAAGTACTTTTCCAACGCTCCCCAGCCTGTGTTCAAGGGACGGTCTTATGAAGAGGACATGGACATTGCAGAAGGCTGCTACCGTCACATCAAGAAAATATTCACCCAGCTAGAGGTAAGGTCACTCACGCACAGGCATGCATGTCTTCCTATACTTGTGAGCACACTCATAGACATAATGCATTTCCTTGCACCTTATTGTATTGTTAATCAGCACAAGTAAATGCTTAATCCCAATCCTAATCCTAGGCTACATCTAACTCTAACCTCAGTTGTAAAACAAAGCTTTTACCCTAAAACAGCCATTTGAAGTGATGAGCACAAACCAAGATATCCAGACAATTAAACATCACACTACAATGTGTCCACACAACCATAGAGAAACATATGCACACACACACACACACACACACACACAGTACTAGTTCCTTCTCTGCTGAGCAACAACCAGTAGGATGTAAAGCAATTGCTTGAGGCAAGACACTTTTATTTATAAAGCACATGACAGTACAGTTAAATTCAAATTAAAATGCACAGTAATAAATAACATGTACAGTGGTGCTGGAATATTTGTGGATTTTGTCTAATTCTGTGTAAATATGACTTAAATCTTATCTAATATTCATGCCAACATTAAAATTATATAAAGAGAAACTAATTAAACAAATGAGACAAAACTGTATACATCACATACTTTACACTTTATTGTGTGTGTGTGTGGCTTTTCCTTATTATTATCCAATGTTTTGATTTACATAAGCCTCTGGTCATAT
>OMLM01009215.1:0-27356 GCA_900302695.1 Helostoma temminkii | reverse complement strand
CCCCCCCCCCTCACAAATGTCACCAGAGGGGCTCCATGGAGAAATTAAGTTTATCACATTTTGTTAGTAGGATGAATTTATTGCTGGTTTTGTTTTTTTTCATGTGATAAAAATACATATTGTCACCAGGCTTTTTTTTTAATGCATGAAGGTAAAACAAATAATGCAGCTAGTTGCTATCTAACTATCCATCGTCACAAAGACGTACAGTAGGAACAGATACAACATAGATTCCTTTAAGAAACTGTTTTCAAAGTTGGTGGTGTATTCTACCACCTGGGGAGTTAAATCTTGCTGTCTGCATTTTTTGCTGTGCAATCCTACCTTGTTGCTTTGTTCCCTGGTCTGACAGCTAGCCAGAAATTGTGCTTGGTCATGCTAAATGTCCTGCAATGTTAAAACATAAAGTGTCATTCTGTGTGCTCATGGCCTTAGTCAGCATTCATGCACAGTAATGAAGTGACAGGGGTGACAGGCTGTTAGGTTTGCTGAGAAGAAAGACAGCCAGAGAGGGAACGGTATGGAAAAGAAAAAGGGGCTCATGTGGGAAAATACTGAGCATCTGAAAGGTCATGGCGCTGAGCATTGGGTCCACTGTGTCTGACAATGTGTCACAATGGCTAAAACCAAGCAAATGTCAACAGCCAGTCCACTTTACTGTGATGACTAATTAGACAGAAAAGGAGAAGGCGGCCAGTTAGCACCAGCCAGAACTCAAATAAACACACTAGCCTAAGCTGTCCGCTAAATCTCAAACACGACAGTTTACATGATTTTAGTTACGTTTGGATTTTTGTTTTGCCAAATTTGGATATTGTTTTATTTTAGACTTTAGACAAAAGCCATTTGAGATCCTTTTATTTTTGTGCAGAATTTTAAAGCCTTAGAAAATACTCACCCAGGTCACAAACCAAACAAGTTAATTTGTCTTTATTTAGCTTGAATGAATATTGTCATTAAGAGATACACTAGAAGGTGCCTTTAGATCACCTTTTGCAGAACTAATTCATATGACTGCAAACATATTGTTATCTCTTTCAGAATTTCATAATTTTCCATGACCAGAAATCTTAAGAGCCTGTTGTGGCTTGCTGTGTGTATGAATGTGTTAAGCATTCAATTTTTTGGATCTCCTTTTGACAGATGAGAAATTCTGAGACACATGTGGATACTTACTTTGAGTCTAACAAAATCTACCAAACTCTTAACAAAATCATAAAATGTAATAATTGGGCAGTCTGACTTCTGTACATTCCATGACAAATTGCAATAAATAAGATATAGCAGGACGGATAAAATTAGTTAGAAAGAGGAGACAAATAACTGCGTTGACATCAGCTGATAGACAATGTGTCTATGAGCTTATGAAAATAATTCTCAGATAGCTTATTTTAGTAAGACCCTTTGTGTGCCTGTTTCCTTGCATTCACAGACATACATGTGCCACAATTACATGACCTCTGTAATTCATTCCCAGGAACATTTCTCATAAATAACTAAACACCATGCAAAATGCTGAGCCTTGGGGAGGTTCTCCTTCTGGTCTTATTGACACTGTCTTTAGGCTAAGAATAACCTCTGTTTTAAGCATTTCTTCTCTGCAAAACAAGCTGCATTGTTTTGACTGAAAACAGTGTTAAAGATCATTAATTCCACTATTATAGCCTACTTCAACAAAAAGTCTCCCGGAGTGTTTTGCCACAGTTGTTTAGACATGTGCATGCATGTATAACAAGGCTGTTATGACTTGAATATACGGTCAACTTGATCATACAGCCCTCCATGCCTCATGCTATTGTAATACCTTCATATTGTTGCCTCTGGTAATGCACCTGTTCTATGCAGCGACAGGAAGACATGAATAAATATTGGTTTACTTACTCGTTAGCCCCATTGCACTGTTTTGTTTTTTTCTTCTTTTTGTATTCATCCCCCATCCCTGTTACCTAAAAAGGTTTTTCAAGGGTTTGGCAAATAGAATTCCAGGATCCCTGTGAGTTGGATTAGCCAATGCAAGGTTGATTGGTTGGTTTCTGTTGTTCTGGGCCTCTGTGGCTTCTCGGTTGTAGCTGATGTCCTATTGATCTGCTCTAGTGTACGGATCTATACAGGAAGAGTAAACCTCTTTCTGCAGGGCTTTGGGTTTCTCAGCACGTATCTTAGCATTTATCTATATAACTGCATATTAGTGTCTTTTTCTGCAGAAAAGTCTATGGCTTATTTGTGGTTTGTATTTTTTAAAGACAGGATTACTCTATGTATTTTCATTTTAATAGAACTGATTCTAATTTGGTTGCCATAACCATTATTTAGTAGGTGAAGATTCTGGTTCCAGTGGTGTTTTTTTTCCCCCCATTTTGTATTCCTCAAGTATTTAGTTATATTTTTCCCAAAACATTGTTATCGGTGTTTCTGAGCACTGAAGCTCAGGACTGTCAGAGATAGTGTTACAACCCTATATGTATATTTTATGACAGCTTTAATAAAATCACCTACATATCTGAGAAATATTTTTTCCACCAGCTTGGTATGGCAGATGTCCTTCAGCTACAACATCCATGAGCCTCTGTTGTCATTAATATAGAGAAGAAGATAAACAGAGCATTAGTGAATTCAAAATGTGTGTTTGTCAAGTGTGGTTTAATTTTAACTCAGTGATTGGATACCTTTTGAAGAAATGCACTTCATAGCAATTAAAGGTGTGGAAATGCCCCAACTGTGAGTCACGTGTATCATATAACATTGTCAGTAGGCAAAATAGATCACACACCCCAATCCAGAATACATGCATTTGAGAATTAAATACAGATTAGCTTTTTGACAGCAGAACTCACTGTATTCTGCTGTCTGACAGTACTGTACAGCTAGTACTATATGTATTATGAATTAATTTTCTACTTTATTGCATCTCATCATTTTCCCTGCTTTGTGTCAGGTTTCAAAGGCGTGTGCTATATGTATTCTTTAATATGTAAGGTTCAGCATCGCTGACTAAGTTGAACACAGCTCTGCCCTTCATGTACATAAATAAGAGCACCTCTCAGGAAGATATAATTACCAGGGTATAACAGCAAATTGGCTGACACAAGTTTCATTTGCTTAGAAAAAAAACTCCAGATACAGCCTCTTCTCTTCCAACCGTCTTATAATAAATAATCTCTGGTCCAGTCATCCAGCATAGCCCTAGTACCTTGGCCCTGAGTCTCACAGGCCCAGGTAAGAGGCTAAAGAGGTAAATGCGCTCTAAGCTGCATTAGCCCTACTAGTTGTCCATGTGGTGATAACAGCAAGAACAAGAAAACTCAGGCATTGTTGCTCATCTATACTCTCAAAAATGAAAAAGAATAAGACTTTAAGATGGGAAACTGTCTTTACTTTGCAAATGTATCAACTGCCATAGCTTAGTTAGCATGCCTCTGATACCTATTTTGTGGTATGGTTTAGTTCAATAACGATTGTTTGTGTGTCCATGCAGGTGACAACGGTGGATAGGTTCCAAGGTCAACAGAACGACTACATCATCCTGTCATTGGTTCGCACCAAAGCTGTGGGACACCTGAGGTAATTACTTTAGTGCATGTCAAGGTATAAAACTTGACTGACCTAAAACTGACACCTTCAGCAGATATGGTACCACAAATACACTTGTACAGTACGATAGACACCCACTCAGAAACTGAGACAGCTGCTCTCGCTAAGTTTTCTCGTTTTGTCATGTGCAACTACTTGGTGAAGTTTAGTAGAGGAAAACTGCTTAATTTGAAGCAGGGAGTATAAAGGGTGCTTAAATACAAGAGCACGTCTGTGGAGTCACTGTACGTTTTGTCCTGGTTAAGAGAAGCTATTGTTCTCTGATGATTGCATTGAGAATTTCAAACAAAGAGCTCTGTGCTGATCAAAGGCAAACCATATAACAGTCATTAAGTGGCATGATGGTTAACCAAACTGCAGCAGTAGGTTTTATGTCTTTTCATTTTGTGTCTCATTACTCTGCACTCAAAAATACTCTTTTTGGTTTCTTTTGTTCTTTCAACTTCATCTTCTGCCTCTATCTGCTCCCTCTTGCCACTGCCACCTCATTCCTTATTTCACTGAACTGACTGATTTTACTTCTTGGCTGCTATTAGAGCTTGGTGAGCTCTTACTTGCTCACACTTAACACGCTTTATATTTTAATACCAGACAATTGAGGATGGATTCTTTCACAGTACTTAAGTGTGCCATACTAGCCTCTGGCTGTGAGGTACAGTAGCTGCTGTTAGAATTGCACCGCTCACAGCTGTACTCCCAGTGCATTCACACAATCTCACACTGCACAGTCTGCAAATTATAACCCCAGCACAAGTAAGTAAGTCATTCCTTTTGTAGATAAATGCATGCCCCCCTCTACACGCCATGAGCATGGTCATTTCTAGCTGCCAGAGAAAACATTTTAAAAACTCTATTTTCTTTTTAACTTTCTTCTTCTCACAGATAAAGCAATGAATTGATGTTGCTGGGAAAGAGTAGTGCAGTGGGCCAAAGAAAGTGGTAATTTATCTTGTTGGCAGCGTCTGCACTCCTCCCGGTATTATTCATCTGATCTTGTCTTACGCTGGATATTACACCCTGCCTTGTTCAGATTCTCAGCTCACCATGTGGGCTGGGTGTCAAATGCATCCCCATAACATTGTGTACTACAGTTAAAGTTACTGAGTGAAGGGGGTTGGAATTGTACTGTGGTTTCTGGATATGAACTTTTATCAAGGACATTAAACTAAAAGGATCACTTTTGATTGAATGAGTATACTGCACTTATTTTACATTGGTTCAAATCAAATTTCCCATTACCCAAAAAAAAGCTTGACCACCAACAGCTCAGTGTCAATGGCCACATATGACCATAATGTTTTTAGAATACATAATAGAATACATAATTTATTCTTTTGTTTTACTGTGAAACTTAAGTTTCACAATTTTGAAAATATTGCAAATGTCTAAAACAGGGCTAATACCATTTTTCACTATTTTGCTTCAACTCCGTATTCATTCATATCTTGGTGACCTGATGCGTCTGAATGGGTGGCTGAGTGGATTGAAAAGTGGTGATTCATGGGAAATGCTGTCCACATACTGGGATCACTGGTGTACCACTGACCTTTACCTCATTATCCTCCTGTTATTCCTGAACTTTTCCCTCTTCTTGCATCCCTCCTCATGGCAATCTGCTGCCGTGACAACCACAGGGGAAGCAGCTGACCATATGACAAGCTGACCCTTGCTTTGATAGGAGCAGCATTCCTGCTGATGCACACAGGCATGCTCACATGTAGGAGCACACTCTTTGACAGGGAAGCACAGATCCAGACATATTCTGACATGAACACACACACACACAAACAGTACTCGTCCACTTTGCCCTGCCATGTCACTGCATAGCCCAGGTGGGTGTCTCTCTGCAATGTCCACGGGCTATCGTGGTTCATGATTGGTTCATCTCTTCTAGAGCTCTATGCTCATTGGTGGAAGGTTGTTGTAGTTTGTCTCTGTGGAAATGTTTTACTTTCAAGTTTCATTCTGTGCAATGCACCCTCTTTTGCTTGACATAATCATTTTCACTTACGTTTATAGGTTGCTCTTTTACTGCACCACCATGCGCTATGCTTTCATAAGCCTTTTTGCCCTACACATTCATGGAACTCATGCATATTGCAAGGGTTAATCCTCTTAATCTCATGAAGTCCTGAGGTACACTCCATATCCCACATGTTTGGCTGCATTTAAGTGTATTTACTGTGTATTTGTATGTGCTTCTATAAAGACAACACATGATTGCGTGTGCCAAATTCCTCTATATCAAACCAAAGACTGTTTTCAGCATTACCACAGCTGCTTGAGTAAGCTAAAGACTTCTTCCCCCTCAAGCTTTTTTCATGCTCTATAAGCCAAGTTGCTTTTGTCTCACTGTGTCGATTTATAAGCTATAAGCTAAATTATTGTATTTTGCATTGCTCTATTAGCAGTAGCCTATACAAACAAGGAAAACACACCATTTACATAAATTTATTACATGCTAAAAAAGGCTGAAATGTATCTCTCTTTTTTTTGGTGCACATCTTTATAAAGTAATTTCAAGAAATGACACAAGAAAAAGATCAGCCCACTGTACACCTCTCTCTCTCTCTCTCTCTCTGATGGCTGTGTTTATCCCTGCCTGTTTACTGCCCTTTATTTCTCCCTTAGCTTTTGTTGTCCTCCTCACCTACTGTTGTTTATACTTCATTACACCTTTGTTTTTCTACACTACGCTCACTTTTCTCGATCTCTCTAGTTTTGTTTTAGATGCTGATTTCTTCACCATGCGCAATTTCACACTTGTCAAACCAATAATTTTTTTTTCTATCGCTCCACAGGGATGTGAGGCGTCTGGTGGTGGCCATGTCAAGAGCCAGACTGGGTCTTTACATCTTTGCCCGCGTGTCGCTGTTTCAAAACTGCTTTGAGTTGACTCCTGCCTTCAACCAGCTCACAGCCAGACCTCTGCAGCTGCATATCAGGACACATGAGTACTACAGTCAGGAACAGCCTGTACGTAGACATTTATGCATGTACACACCAGGTTTTTGACACACACTATTCTTCATTTCATTGAATTATATGAGTAATTATAAGGCCATAATCACTAAAATTCAGCAGAATAGAAGATTTGCTGATAAGAACTAAGCCTACATGTTCTCAACCGGTGCCTGTTTTCATAAACCTGTTTCCATCTCCAGCATCACACCACACCGTTGCTGCCACAGCCCCCTGACTCTGTCTAATCCTGCCTCTATATTCTGAATGGCATCTTCATTCCCCTTTGTCCTCACTGGTCCCAAGTCTTACTGCAGCTTTGTCCATAGGCAGCAGTCTGTTAACAGTATTTTGCAGAGGACATCCGCAAGCATGAGAAACATGGGCCTGGCTATAATTAACCCCCAAAGGTCAGAAGGCAAAACTACTTTCCCAGATCCTGCCAGGCCAGCATGAGACAACTGTTGTCTGGTCACTGTGTCTCACTGACTGGCGTGTGTGGCAACAGGGGTGTCTAAAATACCCCATAGCCTGTGACACTTCCTTTGACTCTAGAGTGTTCATCCCCATGAGGGACAGCTCTTTTGGGCACACACATGCGGCCCCTGCTTAGCCTGTCTATCTAGAGTCAGTAAGCCCCTGCTGCTTACACGCAAATGCAGATTAAAAGTCAGATATTGTCAATCAGCACTCATCCAGAAATGTCATGGGCTACTTAACAGTGCTGATTAATGCCACTTATAGATATACATATTTACAGCACTATTCGATAGTTTTAGGCAGACGGTAAAACGTTTTCTATGATCACACTCAATCATTGGAAAAGATATTAACAGCCCGAAACATTCATTGATAGTTTTACGGCAATAAAGCCACGCACAGCAATTTTTATAGCCGTCAGTGGATTGACTTTGACACGATGCCCAAAGGGCCTCTGTGAGCATCACCCCTGTATTTAGGAGGTAAGAGCCTAACAGATTAAATATTCTATTTGCTGCACTCGTCAGTTTAGGCTGTAAGACTCAGTCTGCATACTAATATTGTCAACTCTTCATTCTCCTGATAGTACGTGAGCAGTGATCACTAAAAGCAGCGAGTGAGAGGTTTGCTTTCTAGTAACGAGCGGGTGAATTGTACAATGACTGTTCACAAAACAAATATAATGCTTTGTTGTCCGTCATTTCACATAACATTGTGGAGTTACATTTTTCTTACTGATATTTTTGTTTCTTTCCCTCAGAGAGATGCTTCGGGACAGCCAGACCAAATCATCAAGGATATGCCTGAGATGGCCAACCTTGTGTACAATATGTACATGCATATGATGCAGGCCTCCCAGACATACAGACAGGTAAAACTATTGCATTTATGAAAGAGAATAACTGTTGTTGCATTAAGTATTAAAGCTGTAAATAAGTAGCGTAATATAAGATGTATGAATAGTTTTAGTTATTAATACGCTATTTGCCTTTTTGAGCTCTATTAAAGATTGGTAAAGATGGTATCCAGTGTACTATACCCTCAACTTTAAATATATCCCAGTAGAATGCATCTACTGTATATCTGATATTTTCTTAAAGTATAATAAAAGTAAAGATTGAAAAATGTTTTAATTACAGAAAATGTATTAAATAGAATATTTTCCTTTTTTTTCTTTTTTTCTTTTAACTCCTCAGCAGCAACAGCAGAAGTTGGCTCTACCTCCACAACAAACCAAAACAGAAGATACGGTGGAGAAAGAGCCAGCTGGTTCTGAGGAACAGCAGGAAGAAACCCCCATGGAGCAGGAAAACCCAGGAGAGGCAAGCTCAGTGCCAAACTCGGAGGACACCAGTGAGAAAGAAGAAAATGAAGATACAGTAGACCATTCTAAGATGCCAGAGCATCCTGGCAGAGACAGTGACAGCGAGGGGGAGGACAGTGGGGAGGAACAAGAGCAATAGAGCATCCTCTGAAAGGACTAATTTGTAATTAAAGGCCTCAGTTTTGGATGAGAAGAACTGTCAGTGATTCTACATTTGTTTTCTACTGAAAGGAGATAATTGTGATGTTTCATTCATTTTCTTAATGATTTTGTAACCACAAATACTTTTGTATTAAAACATTAAAATTCTGCTTTGCTTGTAACATGTTTCAATATATTTACCCCTCAGATCTTACTACTAAAAATATTTTAAGAGACAAATCTACAGTGCTGTATTTGCCCCCTTCCTTTTTTTGCGCATTTGTCACACTTAAATGATTTAGATCCTCAAACAGATTTTAATATTACACAAAGATAACACGAGTAAATACAAAATGTGGTTTTTAAACAATGATTTCATTTATTTAGGCACAAAGTTTCCCTAACCTGTCTGGCCCTATGTGGAAAAAGTAATCAGGAAGGGGGGCAAATACTTTTTCACAACACTGTATCTATCTCTCACACACACTACAACCTGTTTTAAGTGTTATCAGAATCTTTCTGTATTAATACTTAATACCTTCCATTCATCTGCTTCCCTCCTCCTCTTAAAATACAACACATATCTGACTGGCTCAGCCTACACCAGCGGAACAAGCTGCAATTAAGCTGCATTTGTAGGTCACTCACTGCACCAAAGGGCCAGTGTGCATGCTGGGGGATTTCAGGTTCCCCTCTGGATGTACACAGTCACTCAACCAGCAATCCCTACTTTCTCTGCCATTCATAAGTTTGTGTGGAGTAATAACAGTGCAGGGTTCTGCAGTAAAGTTTACAACAGCTGAGTGAATGTTACCTCACATTATTTGCTTGTAAAACACATAATTTGAGGTTCAAATTAAAATGTTGGTCTTTTAAACATAAACACATGTAAAAATGAAGAGGTTAACAGTGCACAGCCTTGTAGGCAAGAACGCAGACTGGAATTTCATTCATCATGCACCAGAAGTTGGTGGTGGTTACATCATACCTCGGGCAGACTGAGCAAACAGGTCAGCTGCACAGCTGCTCTTGCCTGGGCCAGTTTAAAAACCTGATGGAGAAGCATCTGTTGACGGATGTGAAGAGACATTTTCTGGGTTTGCTCAAGTGTGGACCCATGTTACTTCTGCTGTTCCTCTTTTATCTCAGAGCTGGATATTTTGAGTTAAGGTTCACATGTTTTGTAGTAGTAGACTATGCCCTTTAGTTGTCTGAGGAAAGAATTGGAGTAAGAGGTTAGATAAGGGAGATTGTCAGCTGAGACTGCACCTATGAATTATTAACACATTTTGGCATCTTGGATATAATGTATAAAATCATTCTTAAACATTTCATACAGAAAGTTCTATATTACACTGTGTAGATTAAAAAATTATATAGCCTTAAATAAATCTGCATTATGCTCTGTCACACATACTATCATCCTCTAAAAACCCACAACACCAAGTATGTTTTTTATTGAGTCACATGAATGTCTGCATTGTGTAATATCCCTCCTCTGTTTAGCATTCTTTTCTGTTTTTTTCTGAGCTGATATCTCAACAATTCAGTTGCCTGTTGTAGGAAATTAGAGCTAGCTGGTGGGAAGTGGCTGCTGCTCACTCACAACATTTCTGGACGTCTCGAACAGGATCTGGGCGACTGGACTGAAAAGCTACAAGCAAGAAGGAAATCAGGAGCTCTCTTCTTCCAGACCTTTGCTCTGCTGAAGGTGATCATGTCTTTTATACTCACGCGACAGGTATTCATTAGGTTACTTTGCAAAGCTCTCACCTCTAACCTTTGCTATGGGCTGATATACAATAGGGACTAACTGCATGTAGTAGAACGTCCAATGTACATTTGTCACAAGCACAAAAAGCGTGTTATTGTTTTCTTTGTACAACAATAAAAATCGTAAGAGGAAGTATGTGAGGAAGTACAGAGAACTGACGTGTTTTATGTAAGACTTGAGGCTAAACAGAAGTCAGTCCACTTGGTCGTATAATCCTTTCCTTTAAAATTATTGTGGTTTAGTGACTTGGATTTTTTTTTCTTTTTAACGTGAGGGTGTTTTTTAAAATCACGGGATGCACCATGGGACATGCTCGTGCTAAATATGTGATTTATTACCCAACCCTGCATGACAGTAGTGTCACAACAGGAAACTACACATCATATCTTATTTGTCTTAAAGCTAAAACAGCCTCTAGAAATCAGCTTGACAGCACGCAGCAGTTTCTCACTTATACAACCATCAGGTCTACATTCTCAATTTCAAGGTCTTACGTGAGTGCATATTTTTCATGTAGATTCTGACACAAAAGCCTTCCTCTAGCCTAATTTTGCATTTATTGGAAAACAAAAAAAATCTTCACATTCACTACCGTTAAAAAGTTTGGTGCTATCATAATTGCAAAAGGATTTGTAATGGTCATTTAGGCTATTAGATTAACTAATTTGCACCAGTAAACATAAAGTGCTGCTAATTACACAGGACTAATGTTTACTGACAATATGCTGCTGTATGCTGTATATCTAAGTAAATATTCCAGATTCCAGCTATGATAGTTACACAGTACTAACAATGTTGTATTTCTGATCAATCTTATGTTTTTTTCATAAATGAGGAAAGTGACCCACTGTTTGCCTGCTAAAAATAGCAACACATCATACTCCTGTCTGTTGTTTTTATCAGAGTTAACAAAATAATAATAAATACCAAAGTTATAAATGATGATTTCTGATGATCTGCTATTAGTCGGTGACTAGTTTGCCAGCATTGTCTTCAACACTGTGTAAGTAGGTGGCTTGCTAACATCCACATGCAGACAGGCCTGATTATCGCTTGTGGTTGCACTCTTATCATGCTTTGTCATGGCCACTGCCTAATCCTGACAAGTACATTCAGATCATCAACAGGTTTCAATCATCTAGAGCTCACACAGACACACAGCTGTTCGGTGGAACATTTCCTGATACTACTCACTTGATACTACATACTGTCATTTACAATCAAAAGTATTCTTTTGCCAGACTTTGTAAAATATGCAGGTATGTTTGTATAGCTACTTGAATCAATCAGAAGCATTTGGCTTTGCAAAGTATGCAGATTTCCACTTGTAATATATCAGCCACTCTCAACTTTATCTCTTTATCCCAGACTAGGATGGCCACCTGTGGTTCATGTTTCTGGTGCATCATCTGGCTGGTGGTTCTGCTGTTCATTGGCTGGCCCCTTGGCATCACTTTAGGTGGTCTTTATGGCCTGATCAGCCCCCTTACCACCTGCCTCGGCCTGGATCGACTCTCTGATCTACTCCTTGAAGGGGCCAACCTGGGCCGGACCTGTGCCAATAACATGAGGCACAGCAAGCCTTTGTGTTGACAACCACGCTGAATGACTACAACTAAACATCACAGAGGTCAACACCAAGATAAATGCTTTACCTTTACTTTTAAGGTGAACTGTTAATGTCTGTTTTATGAGAGCCATTCTGATATGACTGCCTCTCAGCATAGTGAGAAACTTTACAGTAATAAAAATGTCCAGAAGGTCTGGAAAATGAATTCCACTTGTTCTGTTAACATGTAATTAACCACGGATTTCAAATTTGTATGGATTTGTGAGGAAGGAAATAGGCTTTGTGTTCATGGTCTGTGTTTACTGTTTAATTCATGATGACACTGCATGGAGAAGATAAGAATGAAAATGGCAGTTTAACAATGGAAATGCTTAGACTTGTAAATTACTGTATGGAAAGTTTTAATGCGATTAAAACTGCTTTGAACTTGCCCTCTGTGTTTGTTGACTGATTTATTGTATACAGTATTTGGCAGAAAATCCATGTTGTGACAGTTTAAGGTGAAGGTAAATAAAAATTTTTGTGTGCTCATTCCTATTTAGGGCCACAGGGGGTTGGAGCTCATCCCAGCATGAATTAGTTACAAGTTAGGTTGTCACACGTCAACTGAAACACAGAGCATTAATTGATTTTCCGATCACCTGGAGGGAGAGAAACGAGAGTTTTTGGCCCCCTGATGATATTATTGTACTTTTTAACTCCAAACGGTTTAAGCAAAAGGTTTGGCAGGTGTATACCTATGCCAATCTAAATTTGCTGCTGATCAGGTAGTACACAGGCTTTTTTGCTAAAACTCCCAAAAAAAGTCTCCAGTCATGTTTTAGACAGCAAAACACAGCTCAGACAGGCAGGTGGATACAGCACAGAGCTCACAGGACTTGCTAAAATGTGGTTTAAAAGAAGAAAATTAGCTTTCACTTATTTCACCTTATTTGTTATTTAGTTTTATTATGATTACTTTTCTTATTTTTTTACTGTTAATAAATATCCAAATGGTAGACAGTAAAAAATATAAAAATTCAAAAACATTAGTATTTCATTTGAAACTATGTCCCACTGTTCTATATTTGATATAAATGTACAAAAATGTACAAAAAATTTAATAAAATATTACATACAGGGCAGTTTACATTTGTCCATAACCTCACATAACCTACTGATTTTTTTCATTGACTAAACATGTAGAAACTTTCAGACAATATAAGAACTAAAATGACCAGACTAAGATTAATAGCTACACAAAGTTGCTGAGATGTGGAAGAAACTAGTCCTGACAGAGACTATATAACTCTGACACAGTGTCTAAAACATTACCTACTGGCTTAAAGACTTTTAAAGATGCTTGCCTTCACTTATTGTTTTTAATAGTGACAGACTATTGAATATTGAATTGAATATTGCATCTGGCTATGGGCTAAAGAAGTAGCTTGAATATCAAAGCTTCATCTGAGGTTCTGGTTTTAAGGTTAGACCTATTTTTTCCAATCCTAGACTGTAACCTTTGAAAGCAAACATCTGACAGAAAGACTAGAAAGTTTTGACAAAAAAGCTCTGAAGAAATGTGATCCAGTGGCACAAACTGCTGGATGGCAGCACTGAAGTTCTAGCATAGCGGGTCTGTGCCTCAGTGAATTATTAAATTTTGAAGGCTAACACCCAATGGAAAGTGTGAAAAGTTTTCTGTGAAGGAGAAGTCTGTTTATTAAGTGTTATCTGAGGCACTTCATCTAGTATACTGGATAATCAGCTTTCTGAGGGTTTCCCTTTGCACATCAGCTTATTAATTGCACAAAAGAGAAAGGAAAACGCAAAAGGCACTTTATCAATACAAGACAAACACTGTCAGATAAATTACACACTGTGTTGTTAGTATCAGCTTTTCACCACTTATATACTGTCAAATAAAATTCAATCCATATTTCCCTGATATGTCATTAAGCATTTATTGTAAACTTTTTTCTTAACTTACATTTTTAAATAAACTAAACCCCTCATGGATTATGTAAATTACTCAAGTTAAAAGGTTAAAAAACATATATGGCTTATCTTAAAAACATAATGTCACAAAGAAGTTAGGATTAAATCACTTTAATTTAGTGTTTATTAGTGTCACCAAATCCACATCCAGAATCAGGGAACAAAACTCATTTCCAGGAAATGGATAGTGTGGTAAGTAGTAGTAGTAGTAGTAGTAGTAGTAGTATTAAGTCAAATGAAGTATGTGTTCATAAATCAGATTTAACAGGAAGATTTTTTAATCTTTTGAACAGAGAGGATTTAGTTATTTTCCCCTTGTGTTACATCCAGTCTTTCTGTTAAGCTAAACTATTTCAAGAGTGGTATCGATCCTCACACCTGACTCTCAGCAAGAATGCAAATAAAAGTAATTCTCAAAACATCTTTTGATTTTATTCCTTCATTACACTCTTATGTATTTTTATTTACTATACACTTTTAATTTGACCTAAAGTCAAGTTAGTTTGATGCTACACTATTATACCTCACAGTATCTCAGAGGGACACTGAGTTATATTTAATTCTGTTTCTTTAAGGCTAGCTCTTAGTTTCAACTACTGTGACTCATCCCAGTGTGCTCTGAGCTATCATGACAAATAGAGGAGGGAATGCTTGTGCTTGACCAAACATTTTAGAGGAATATCATGGTAAATTACAGTTTTCATCTGGCACATACTAATT
Organism: Helostoma temminkii; assembly: GCA_900302695.1. NCBI lineage: Eukaryota > Metazoa > Chordata > Actinopteri > Anabantiformes > Helostomatidae > Helostoma > Helostoma temminkii. The sequence continues at coordinate 12,818 of OMLM01009215.1, read as the reverse complement.
TAACCTTGAGTCACCTTTCATTGCATTGCTGATATTAGGGTCACTATGGTTTGCTTCAGCTTTGTTGAGTTTTGAGGCCAGACGTAATGTTGTTCACAGGAGTTTATCTTTTTTGAAAAAAGTCAGTGTTAAATCTTTTTTTCCTGCTGTTGCTTTTCTGCTTTTTAATAAAATGTTTCTTGCAGCATCTGGTGTGATGGTGAGGAAAATAATTTTGAGTCAAGTGGCAAAGTGAAGCCAGAGGTTAAGTGGAACAGTCCTCCTCACTGAAAATGGGGGCTTTCATGACTCAGCACAAGAACGATGTATTGTACTTGTATTTTTAAGGTAATTGTACTTTATTAATGTCTATTTTCTGCTACTTTATACTTATACCTTACTTTAATTTGGAAAAAATATATTGATTAAAATGTTTTGTGAGCCATTACTGCATATTTTGCTGATTGTTGTAAACAGAGATTTACTCCTCAAATCTTTGTAAACAAATCATTTGAATATGGAATCTACACTTTATTGTCTTGTAACAAGTGATGGAGGTCTAGAGTGAATATTTAGACATACTGAAACTTTTTGCATGACCTGCCAAAATTTCAAGTTCACAGAAAACTTCACAGTATGTTCAGCACAAAGGCCTCCTTCAGTTGAAAAGATGAACTGAAGCCCTTTTCCTACTTTTAAGTTGGAAGTGACTTTTGAAGCTGGTGGCGAGAGGACCAGTAAAACATGAAACAGAATTACTGTTCAACAGAAATCCCAGAAGAAGAGATGGGGTCAAGCAGTAGAAACTGAATAGCGCAAGTGAACTATTTGCTTGGAGCAGAATATGAAATATTTTAAGCAAACTGATCCTGTAGAGGAAATTCTCTTTGGAGCCCAGAACAAATGTTTCTTCATCACAACTTTGTATATTTAAAAAGTATTTGGGAATAAAAGCAGCATGTTAGAATTACCAATATCTTATTACTGTAAAGTCTCAATTTAACTGTTTGAATGTATGAGCAAAAGCCTGTTTAGCTGAACTTCTTCAAGTAAGGTGTTTCGGTAATTTGCCTAAAAACTCCCAAGCTTTCCTATCAATTTTTGACTGGAACTGTGCCTTCACAGCTACCACCAAAATAGCACAGTATTCAATTCTTAGGACTCCCATAAAGACTTACCAAAATACTGTTGTTGAGCAGCGTACCTATAAATCTGTGTAGCTGTCTGTTTTGTAGCTTATTCAAATGTGATCATAAATATTTCATTTTAAATCCAAAGCTCTTTTTAACCTCATTTTCTACCAATCACTGTTGACGAGTGTACAAAAACCTCTACCATTCTTTTAAACATGGGTTATAATCTGAGACCATAGATTCCCTTAATAATGAAATGTGTTTTGCAATATTTATGCCAGCGTCATATGAAACCTAGTTATTTAGCTTTTTTTGTCTGCCCACATCCCAAGGATAGTAGCCACTGAAGCAGCCAAATAATTACACTGCCAATCAAAGGATGTAATAAAATAAGCTTTTTTAAAAAAGCATGGGAATTTCTGTGTCCAAACCTTTGACGGGCAGTGTATATACAACAACTGCACCAAATTTGAATTTAGCTTCCTCTGTTTGTCATCCCAGAAGTCTTGGCAGAGGATACAGCAGGTGATATGTCTTGAAGCCAAGCTGACAGTGCTGTACTGAGAGGCTATTAAGCAGTGAAAGAATCAAATTTGTAAATTTTTCAGTGTGGTCTGGTCTGGACTGGAAAAGTCTGCTTCTACAGGCTGCATGGAGACCTGGGAAGCAGAGGGAGCGGGACAGAGGATAAGTAGTCCTCACCATTCAATTAACCACATGCTGCTCTGTAATTTCACCCTCATACATACAAGGTGAAGTGGGAACACTTTTAAATGGCTATGTGAGATAATGTCAGTTTGCCAGGCCTCAAAGTGGGACACTTCTACAGTCCAAGAGAGAAGGGTTTTTAATGGCTTCTAGCTTCCAAATGAGGCACTGTTAGAACTTTTTCTATATTGAGTGTTGGGGGCTTTATAATTTAATAGTTTCAGGTTAGTTTAATCAGGTGGGCTGGGACAGGTAACTCTGAACGTGCTGAGGTAATACCCTCTAAAGTTTTTCTGGGATTTTGGGGGATTTAGCAAGAATACACAGGCTTTGTATTCTCAAATATGAGATTTAGTAGTTTTACGTGTTTTATTTATTTGAGGTACTTGAATATTAACGGTGTTGCTTTATGTTCTAATTAATTTCATCATGTTCCAGTTAAGCAACATAAATACATTTTTATTTGTCCAATCTCTTTTTCAGTCTGCTTTGAGTTTAGTCCTTACACTAGAGCTCATTATGTAACAGAGATCCATAGAGTGTAAAAAATATAAATTTAGTAATTTCAGGAAAGTGTGACTTAATGTGTAAAGTATTAGTGATTATGAATGTGCCAATGGTTAATAACTGCAGCCAGAGCAAGAGTTATTCAGACTCTGTGCTTCTTTGATGTACCCTGCAGAAGACTAACACATGCCAACAGCTTGTCCCTCAGTATTCTGTGACAGAGGCAGCAAAAAGACACAGTTTTCACTGTGCAATATGTTACATATCTTCTTTCTGCTGTGACCTTTAAATGGCCCCCGATGCTGAAGTTGGAAAGAATAAACAGCTTTCAAACCATTTGTATTGAACATTCTTTAGATGAGCAGCTTAAATGCTACAATCCACTCCAGAGACATTCCCATACATATATAAATGACTTCCCTTGGGGTTCTTTAAAATGGTGTGTACTGTCTGATGTGAAATACCCATATAAAATCAATATGTTTTTTGTTCTGGAGAGCTTTGTCCTTATTATCTCATCTCTACTGCTGAGTAATGAGGCTGATCTCCTGAGGGGTTGTGAGTAGGAGGAGAATGATCGTGCCACAATGATTTAATCTCAGCAGCAAGAGCTAACGTGAAAGTCACACTACAAGAGCGTTTGAGCAGCCTCCAAGTGTCTCTATGTCTAATCCAGGCAGTGGCATGAGCTTTTCACACCTGTGGGTGCGCCAAGTACGAGCACAACAAATACTGCAGTTTAACAGTAGCATATAGTCTTTGACCTAACAGTTAACACATTGTGAAAAGAGATGGTGACAAACACTGAAATAATATTTTCTAAGAATTTGATATTTTGGCACAAGGGCAAAACCACATTGAAAGTAGTTGTCCACCTTAGCATCATCATCTTAACAGTGCTGTTCTCCAAAGGCAGACTTAACTAAGCTCTGGTCATAAAATGTTAGTATTATTTGAATACTGGGGCATAGGGATGCTTAAAGCAGACCACAGCCTACCATTCATTACATAAGACCAAAACAAAGAGTCACACAGTGAAGGGTTATGGCTCGGGGTCAGGTGACAGCAGCATATGATTCATGGCTTGCTGTGCCCTTTTGTCTTATCCTCCTTGTGGTGGGACCATCCACTGCTCGTAGCCAATGTTATTTTACAGCCTTCAGAGCTTGGTCTCTCTCTGTCTCAAGTAAACCGGCAATGTCACTTCCTATGTCTTGTTCTTTCTTTAGTGCAAGAATAAAGAAAGAATATGTCACATGTCATAATAAGAGATGTTACTTTTTCTTTATTGTTTTGATGTTTAGAAAAATAAATAGTATCAACATTGCTTTTGATTTATGTGTAAAGGTTTCCTAAATTACCTTGACTTATTACATAAAAAGATAATTGCCAGACTAATAGAAGCTGGTGTTTGAGGTAGTAGCATGTTTTCAGAGAGAGGATGAGAAATATATATGCCAGATAAAATAAAATCAAAGCTCTGCTGCAACCTTTGATATTATAGGCTAAAGTTGGCCATTTTCTCTGTTTCTTCATGTTGTGTGCTCTATTTTTTTATATCTAATTTGTATTAAGATTTATTCTAACAGTTCAGTAAAAGTGAAAAATGTAAATGCGTGACCATGAGAGCATGACGAAAACATGCATTAATTAAATTTCTTTTTCATACGTGGACACAGCATGTTGCATGGCCACTATGTCAATATTCTCGTTAAAATATTAGAAAATTCTAATTGATTTTATGAAAATGAAATGCGTCTGCAAAAATATCTTCTCATTTGCCATATGGTGAGTCCAGGAACATGCTGTTGATTATATGTGTACTGTATTAACACAACTGTTCAGTGAAACACTTCAATGGTAAAAAGGTAATGTTTGGTCTGAAGCAGTGGCTCGCCTCTATTTGTTGAGATAAATCTGAACTGTGAGGTTTGATAGAGTCAAAACAGCTGCTGACACCAGCTGTGTTTCACAAGTGCTGTCTCCATTTGGTATTACAGGGCTACAGTTGTCATAACGATTCAGTTTAGTGTCACAAATCTCCTTCAATATCTTATTGTTTAGAATAAAATAAGTTTTAGCACTTATTAACTTTATAAGTGATCACCTCTTTTTGGTTATTGAGTTACAGTAGAATTGCCTTGTTACTGTGGTTAAACTGTGACCTGGGAAACTGTATTTAGTTTAGCTGGGTTAAGGAAAACCCAAATGCTGTAGGAATACTGGACACTGTACTGATTTTAGAAATACATTTAAATACTGCCTTTATCATTTAGTGGGCTACCACAGGCACAGCAGGGGGTTTTAGTAATATTACAGTGATTTATTAGTGGGGCAGAGATCAAAAGGAAGCCTGTCATTGTCTCTCTGCCCTCACCACTGCCCTCCATAAATGGGCGGCAGGCACTTTTGTCTGTGAGGGAGTTCCTTCTCCTTGTCATGCCATTCATGGAGAGGCTGTTGTCAATAGGGCATTGGGCTACCAAATATGGAAAAGGGGTTGCACTGGCTGCTGCACACTTACACTGCTCAGGGCATATATTGGCCCAACGTGTCATTTCAGTACCCCTGGTTTACTCAGGATCCGGCCCCTGGTGCTGATCTGGTGAGTACACAGGCTTATCGCACAGAAGGAGAACTACAAGGCCAACTACAGTGGATTTACCATAAGAGCAGTGATACAGGATTTTAACACAAATGACAAGGATTTTCATCCCTGACTAACCAAATGTTATCATCTAACTGGACGGAGCTCAATTCTTTTGTTTTTCTTCTGGGATTGTTACACTTACACTTGTTGTGAACTAACAACACATTAACTGCACATGATGGTGAACCACTAACCCAGTCACATCATACATGCTTTTATAACACATCATTTTAGTATAATTCACAATAAACCACAACTTAACCACTACTTCCACACACACACAAAACAACGATCTTGCGTGTCTTGTTTGTTGTACCTGTGAAGGGAAGGTAGTGTCTTCAATCACCCTATTCCAGCAGACATGGGATTTCATTACTCCTCTGACAATGCCATGTCGTGCATGTGCGCGCCCTGCTTGTGTGTTGCAGAGCTGACACCATGTGCGACGACGAAGAGACCACCGCCTTGGTGTGCGATAATGGCTCCGGCCTGGTCAAGGCTGGGTTCGCCGGCGATGACGCGCCTCGCGCCGTGTTTCCTTCCATCGTTGGTCGCCCACGTCACCAGGTAAGAGACTATATATGAAATTCACAGAAATGATAAGAGCTAGTGTCACTTAAAGCTGTTCACATCATAATGTAAAGCAAAATAATTCATGTTCGTTTTTTAAGAACACATTTTTATCCAGTGCTGAACAGTAGCTGTGATGATACGAGGTGTTTTTTTTCACATCACTGACTCCTTCTTGCTTTGATCAGGGTGTCATGGTTGGTATGGGTCAGAAAGACTCCTACGTCGGCGACGAGGCCCAGAGCAAAAGAGGTATCCTGACCCTGAAGTACCCCATCGAGCACGGCATCATCACCAACTGGGACGACATGGAGAAGATCTGGCATCACACCTTCTACAACGAGCTACGCGTGGCCCCTGAGGAACACCCCACCCTGCTCACAGAGGCCCCGCTCAACCCTAAAGCCAACAGGGAGAAGATGACCCAGATTATGTTTGAGACTTTCAATGTGCCTGCAATGTACGTGGCCATCCAGGCCGTGCTGTCCTTGTACGCTTCTGGACGTACTACAGGTGTGGCAGAGGTTGTTCAGGTGCAATAGATATTCAGTTGTGTAAGTCAACAACTATATTAAATATGTCTGTATGTAACTGTCTCCAGGTATCGTCTTGGACTCCGGAGACGGTGTGACACACAACGTTCCCATCTATGAGGGCTACGCTCTTCCTCACGCCATCATGCGTCTGGATTTGGCAGGTCGTGACCTCACAGATTACCTCATGAAGATCCTGACTGAGCGTGGATACTCTTTTGTCACAACCGGTGAGTAAAGAAAACTAATGTAGACTTCTGGCAGACCTGGGCTGCACAATGCGTTTCAACACTGTGATACACTTTATTAACATCCTTATATCCCCAAAAAACATATAAACAGATTGATGTTGAAACCATCCCTCTTCACGATAAAACGGATGGGGAAATGAACCGAAGCACATGTAACTCTAATGTTATACAAATCTGATCTCTCTAGCCGAACGCGAGATTGTGCGTGACATCAAGGAGAAGTTGTGCTACGTCGCTCTGGACTTTGAGAACGAGATGGCCACCGCCGCCTCCTCCTCCTCCCTGGAGAAGAGCTACGAGTTGCCCGACGGTCAGGTCATCACTATCGGCAATGAGCGTTTCCGCTGCCCAGAGACTCTCTTCCAGCCTTCGTTCATTGGTGCGTAAAGACAAGCGCAGGCATCCACAAACTAATATGTTTACAGTGATAGTGCTACATGAATGTACAGTAGCTTGACTGGGAGCATTCACAAAACTCATTTAAGCATCAGACATATTTAATAGATTTATACTGGAAAGCAACAAAGTACATTATGGGTTTCTTACAGTTTTGAGGTACATGCTTTAGTGGAGTATTTTCATTTTATCCAGTGTTATGGTTCTACGTCACTACATTTCACTGGTACTTCAAATATATGAAACATGAGCTCAACAAGATGCTTTCTTTTAGACCATCCTGCCCATGTGCTTAAACATTAATGTTGACATTTTCATTAGTAATAAATCACAATTTTCAGGCTGATACTTTTGTATATTATGTAAGATATTAAAACATATCTTGTTGTTGGATTGGCTTAAATCATTTTCTGATCAATGAAGAGCTCATGTTATTGGCTGGCTGCCAAATTATGACCACCAACTGAGTTCACAGTTTATCCACTTTAGATTTACCACTACACATGAGTAATAAATAGACATGAGTGATTTAAATCAGGGGCTTATTGTTCACATTTGCGCCTCACAACGAGCAGCTGTTGTGGGAGCTGTCCATTCCAGCACCTGTTCCGACAGCTGAGGCGGGATCACATGTGGTCTTTGCTGCAGGGGGTGAAAGTCACTAAAAACTTGGCTGCTGTTTGCACAGGCATGGAATCTGCTGGCATTCACGAAACCACGTACAACAGCATCATGAAGTGCGACATCGACATACGTAAAGATCTATACGCCAACAACGTCATGTCCGGCGGCACCACCATGTACCCTGGTATCGCTGACCGCATGCAGAAGGAGATCACTGCTCTGGCCCCCAGCACCATGAAGATTAAGGTAACTGACTCTCAGTGGAATCTCACATTTCCAGGACCAGAGTCTCAGATTAACAATTGGGCTTTCTTTTAGATAATCGCCCCCCCTGAGAGGAAATACTCTGTGTGGATCGGAGGCTCCATCCTCGCCTCTCTGTCCACTTTCCAGCAGATGTGGATCAGCAAACAGGAGTATGATGAGGCTGGACCCTCCATCGTCCACAGGAAGTGCTTCTAAGCACCAGACCTCCCCCTTTCTTCACTGTCGTCACCCTGTATTACCTTCTCTAATCAACTAATTTGTGTTGTTGTCAAATTATTTTTACACAAGTGCAATTTATATGTGCATATGTATAGATTTATTAATAAACAAGAACCAAGACGTACAACAGACATGACTTTTTTTTCTTTATGGATAAATAACAATCTAATGTTGATCAAGCTATATGTAATCTATAGAAACATCGGTATGGCTGAGTTACTGTACAGTGCATATAGATACTGTACATATTTATAGGTATATGGTAACAAGATGCCACAGGGTTGTTATAAGCAGGGATCTAAACAAACAGCTACTGTAAGCATTTTCTAACTGCTGGGTGTCTGCGTGATAAGCACTACTGTTGTTGTAATTACACGTAACGGGCTGTAATGCAGATATTTTTCATACATATTTTTATCTTGTCTTCAAACGCGGAAAACCAAAATAAATCAACTGCATTTTGTCACTTATGTGGGCTATGTACTGATAAGGTGTTGGAATAGTCATATTACATGTACATTTCATTGTAAGAGGTGAAAAGATAAACTTGGCAATTGATGGGTAATATATAATATAACCGTGTTAAGGTGGTGGAAAATACCAAACACAGTGTGAGGCCTCGGTTGATGCTGTGGCTCAGCTCCATGAGAAGTGCTCAGCATAGCCGCTTCCAGCCTGCACCCTCAGGTTAGAGGACGTTTAGGTGACTATGTCACTAAGTAACCTACATGATATAATTCATTACACCATCTTCCACTGATTTTCAGTTCTTCTCATGATAATAAAACACCTCGAGGTTATAATTGCTCCCAAACAATGCTTAGCACGTATGATAAGTAACTTTTATCATTACTGTACATACCAGATACACTTAAAACAAGTATGTATTCGTACATAGGCTACTGTACAAACACGCCATTATTACAAAAAAAACGTACTCTGTGAATTTCGTTTAATTGCACAGTAAGCCGCGGGCTGTAATCCACAGCATTACAGCACAATGTCTCTGCCTCTCTCTCTCAGCAGAGGCGCTGTCCCTTCGTCACGTGATGGGCGAACAAAGGTTATTAAAAATTTGAATTAGAAAAGATTACAGGGAGCGGAAGGGATAAACCACCTCAGGAGAAATTAACCTCACAAAATTTCAGTGAGTGAAAACACCACCATCACGTGATCGATAATGCCCCGTTTCCCAGGAAACAAAGCCTACTACATACCTGTAAATAATAATAATAATAATAATACACAAATGTGTTCTATACATTTAGAAGAGCTAACTTAATGTAGTATTTTAGGCTAAATAATTACATAAAAATATTTGAAATAGTGCCCAAACACACAGTGATCTAATATTAGTGTACACAAACAATGCATCACCAGGTGATGAGATCTCAGAGCAATATACAGGGCGGGGTCACATATTTAGTTTCTATTTTTAAACCTCCACATAGAAAGACAGGCAGACAGGCAACCAGGCTGCCGTGTACAGCGATTAGCAACTCAGATGGTACTTTCACTCTGTCACTGTATCCAGAGCATCATCTTTGCCCGAGGTGGAAACAACAGCTCTACCAGCCGGGCCATAGGGAGGGATACCTCTGGGCATGTGAGGCTGTCTGCTCCAAGAAAGCGAGATTATGTCTTTTTATAGAGCTGTGTAGTGCACAGGCTTACGCACAGGCTGCATTTAATTGTTTAATATGCTGCACAGAGCCTTCAAGTCGATATAACTGTATATCACCGGTAAATTAAAAACACAGGGAGGTTACCCTGAACCTTGTGCCCAGGACATGGTGCATTCACGAACCACATCACTAAAGGAGACACGTTGTGCACATGTGGCTGCCAAGCTCAGTGACTGGAATATGTAACAACACAGTATGGCTAGGGGGTTTGGTTCCCAAGCAGACTCTACAATGCAAAAATGTATACACTCAAGGTATTGTAGGCTGTAACACTCTCATTCGTCCACAACAGTGCCCACAGAATGGCGCAACTATGTACAAAACTAAAATACTGAAAATGAGAAGCCCCGGTACTCCTGGCTGCGCTCCACCAACCTGTCTACACGTACGTAACGCATGGGAGGGGGGGGAGACTACTTAAAGGCGGATTAATGCTGGCAAGACATTAAATCCAACTTCCCTCCATAAAGAAGCAGCGCGCAGCCCATCAACCTGATCTGAAGATCGAAAATAGGAGGGCTTATAATAATCAGCCCTTCAGACTCCCATGACAAGGAAAAGTGTGGCAACGTCGTGGGAGCGCTCGACACAGAAAGCAGGACGCTCACTGGCGCTGCGCGCTCAGCACACAATCTAACCAACCAGATAGCGCGCAGAGAGACGGAGAGAAGCAGGGACGGCGGCAGCCTCCCGTGACAGATGCATTTTTAAGCCAAACTCGGACGCTTTGGGGACTGGCAAAAACGAGAGACAGGGAGAAGCGAAACGGGGAATAACACACTTTTTGGGGGGATTTGAATAGAGTGCCGTTGAACCTTCGTCTTCTCCGGATGCTCAGAAATGGGGGAATGGACTATACTAGAGAGGCTCTTGGAGGCTGCTGTCCAGCAGCACTCTACTATGATAGGAAGGTAAGATGATCATAAAAAAAAAAACCAAGAACAACGAAGAATCGCAGCAGCCTCCAGGATCGTCTTTAGCATGGTCCCCATTCCCCCGTTTCTGTGTTGTGCCTCCAGGATCTTCTGTAGCATGGTGCCCAGTGCTTCGTGTCTGTGTTGTGGATTTTTCTGTCTTGTCTCACAGATTTCCTTTTTGTCGTCCTCCTGAAGGAGACAGCTGAAGTCACTCAGCTGACACCTGTCTTTTCAGAACCTGGGATGGTGCTGCAAAGTACTAACAGCCTATTTTAAAATATCATTCATGTATCGTTTCATGCATTCATCCATCCACCTATCCATCTGATGTATGTTGGTGAGTTGGTTGTGCTCTCAGGGGGTGGCAGAAAAAAAATGTAGCGTTATCACCTCTTTCCATTAGCGACGCTCACACAGGTGCAGTCACAGCAGCGCATATTGCTTACACGCCATTTCAGCCATGAAAGCACAAACCGCCCAAAAACAGTGAAATACACATAACGAGCAACACATAACGTTCATATCATCCCCGAGAGCGTCCTGTTTCAGCACTGGACAGCTCCCTGCATTTACACAGAGGAATTACTCCGAGCGCTGGAGCCACCGAGGCAGCGCACGGCTCCACCACATTTGCATCAGTTAAAACACATATTTGCACTTATTTTCACATTGTGTGTTTGCTTGCTTTTCAGGATCCTACTAACAGTGGTGGTCATCTTCCGGATTCTAATCGTAGCAATAGTTGGAGAGACTGTTTATGATGACGAGCAGACCATGTTTGTGTGTAACACGTTACAACCGGGCTGCAACCAGGCATGCTACGACAAGGCATTTCCCATTTCACATATTAGATATTGGGTTTTTCAAATCATCATGGTGTGCACCCCGAGTCTTTGTTTTATCACATACTCGGTGCATCAGTCGGCCAAGCAGAAGGAGCGTCGCTACTCAACAGTCTATCTGACACTAGATAAGGATCAAGATTCGCTGAAACGAGACGAAAGCAAAAAGATAAAGAACACCATTGTTAACGGAGTACTTCAGAACACAGAGAACTCCACTAAAGAAGCCGAGCCAGACTGTTTAGAAGTCAAAGAGATCCCTAATTCGGCCATGAGAACTACAAAGTCCAAAATGAGGCGACAAGAGGGCATCTCCAGGTTTTACATCATCCAGGTGGTTTTCAGAAACGCGCTGGAAATAGGCTTCTTGGTGGGTCAGTACTTCTTATATGGATTCAACGTCCCGTCGGTGTACGAATGTGATCGCTATCCCTGCATAAAAGATGTCGAGTGCTACGTCTCCAGACCCACGGAGAAGACTGTGTTCCTGGTCTTCATGTTCGCGGTCAGTGGCTTTTGTGTGGTGTTGAACCTGGCAGAACTCAATCATTTGGGCTGGAGGAAAATCAAAACGGCCGTGCGTGGTGTTCAAGCTCGAAGGAAGTCCATTTATGAAATTAGAAATAAGGACTTGCCGAGGATGAGTGTGCCTAATTTTGGCCGCACTCAGTCCAGTGACTCTGCTTATGTGTAACACATGGGAAGCAGGGAGTGAAACATGTAAAAAACCACCATGGACATGATGGACAGCTCCGCAGGCCTAATTTCGTGTCATGACTTAAAGAGTGGGCAGGTTTTTTTGATTTGTTGATCTTTTAAGGACTTAATGGCAAGCGTGGATTACACGTTTGTTTACTTATTTATTATTGCACTGATGCAACTTTTTAGTAATGTTTATACTCTGTAAGAAGCTAAATGGAGACCATGTCAACGTGTTCACATATTTACTCTTTGTGGGCTGTTCTGCTGTACTTGAAGAGAGTAAATGCAAAAATTGCACTAATAGGTGAACGCTTGAGAGCCTGACCTTATCCAAAATGTGCTACTGACCCGACAGTGTTTTTAAGACATTTTCTTTCCATCCATTTTTGGCACCAACCTAATCAAATGGCACCATGCACAGGGGAAAAAAATCTACCATTCAGATTTATTCATGCATAGATATATAAATCCATGCTGAGTATGGTTCGACCTATAGAAATACATTAATTCATGTTTTTTTGTTGCCTGCGTTGCACCACTGACCTTAACATATGTAACCATTCCACTGCTTTATAGCTGACTTGCAAAACAATATCTGGTGAATTTGCTGCAAACGCTAACGTCTGTGACTTCCTTAATTTATGACACACCAAAGCGCCCACTGCTTTTATTTGTGAAGTGTTTTCTTGCTTTTGTGTAATCAAGTGCCATACTTGTATATAAACATAATATATATGTATACATATAAATATATAAATATATATTAATCATCATGAAAGCTGATTCCCTGCTTGGATTATGCTAAATACCGCCCAATTTTTTATTTGCTTCAAAT
>OMLM01009213.1:55282-75747 GCA_900302695.1 Helostoma temminkii | reverse complement strand
GAACATTTTGTATTCCTGAAGAAACTTTATGTATGAGGCACACGTGGACTAAACCTGTATATTCATGGTATAAACAGTATCAAGTCTAAAACTGTATGTTTTTTATAGTAACTAACTAACTAACTAACAGTAATGCACAAAGTATAAAACAAACAATGATGCAGTTTGCAGGACTACAGGTTGGCACATAGGGGACATGGTTTGCATACCCAGTGTCTATTTCCACTGCTAACATTAGCATTAGTAAGTTCTGCTTTACCTTCCTAGATACAGCACAGAACTTTGCTCTACACATCAGCTGATCGTGCCAAATAATGCTGAAGATAAAGCATACATTCATGTGTTAATTTGTTCAACCTGTATTAATACAGGGCAGCCCAGTGAAAGCAGCTTACTTCCTTTAGCATGGTACCTCTGTGTAGGCAGGACAATAAAACGGTCATTAACAAGAATGACATACTTTCTTGATCCCCTTGGGCAAATTGTTGGTGGACAACTACACATACATGTAGATGAAGGCGCTACTATGGGTTTTTATTGTTAACATGCAGACAGGAGAAATAAGCAGCTGAGCCAAGAACCTTGGGGTTCATAGATGACTGCTAGACCACGTTAGCCACCGCCAAGCACAAACTTAAAGGCAAATATCCTTCAACCTGAAACATGAAACATATAAGACAGTAAAAAAGATTCAATAGTGACAAGAATATAGGATACAAGCAACATAAAATACATTCTGAATTCAATAATATAAGACAAAGGCAAATAATTCATAACACTATGATTAATTAGGGGTTTTACATTGTAAATCAAGAACCTTTTTTGTAACCAGACCACTGTTGACGAGATTTATAATGAGAGAAAAGTCAGCCAGTCATTATTTTTAACCAACTCTTAATGATACCTTAGCTTAGTTACAGTTGTCTTTTCATACCAAAACACTGAGAAACTGTCTACCTCTGTTTTCTATCAGCAATTCTTTGTTTAGAAAAATACAAAAAATGGTTTGAAAGGCCAGTTAATAGGGAGGCAATGCTTGGAGTGCATTGTTAAAGCAGTGTTCAATAATATTGTTATAAGCACCACAGTAAACAGTTGGATCTTCTTACAATCTCCTTCAAGCTTGCAAATGAACAATTTCACTCTGAACATGATGACTCTATGGTCTAAAGATTTCTGTATCGCCAGTCAGTCAGAATTGATTTACAACCTTGCAAGTGTTCCTCATCTACCTCAGTTGATTTCTACTTTGCATAGATTTTAGAATTCATGTACAAAGGCAAAAGCTGTAATGATTAAACAAACCCATCCTCCACATACTGAGTGATTAATGGGTACTGTCAGTAATGGCGCAACATTAGCGCAGCCATTTACCAAGAACTGCATTTTGTAAAAGCTCTGGAGACACAATGGCATATACCATATTATTGTCAACCACTTACGTATCAGTAATATCTTGTATTCCCATCAACCAGACTTGTTTGAACACCTCCGTACACAGATGTGGAGAGTATACACTTTATGCTTTCATAACAAGAACAGCATAATGTTTCCTCAGTGGACTCAGCAAAGTTTATCTCGTCTCCTTTATCTATTCTCAGGAAACTGAGAAACAAACATGCACCAGTGCACACACACTATCCTGCCTCATTAAGCTAACTAAGCAGTAGTCCTAAGGAGGAAAGGTGAGCTGGGGCGGTACAGTTTCTGCCATTTATAAACTACTTCCCCAAATTAGCCAGGTCCCCTGTGAGGAGAGTTTGGAAACATGCCACTGGAAATTTACATGTGGATCCATAAGCAACCCAACTCACTCCTTTGGAAAGGACAAAACACATACTGTATAGCTGATTCTTCTGCTGTACTGCTTTCCATGAGCATAACGTTATAATAGCCTCTTGTCCACAGTTGCCCTCACATAAAACAGAATGATGCAAGCTGGTGATCATCATTTATTTGCATGTAGATGGATTTCTGTTAACTTCTTGATACTTTTTAAAAGTCTAGCAGATATTTTATAAACAGGACATGAGCTGTATTTAATAGTAATCACCTCAGAGCTGATGCAGAAAATATAACAGTTACCCAACATGATTATACAGCAACACAAAAAGAAAACAATCATTATATACTCAGCAATAGTGCTGAGTGCAAAATTAATTTGACTCCAAAAGACACTGACATAGAAGCAATGCCTGAATGGTTTTTTTTTCAATCTTCTCTTTTAGTTATGATTGTGGACAGTTTAATTAATGTCATGCATTTCTGTGTATGCAAGCAACCTCAGGGGAACATGCAGATATTCTCTATGGACAAATGGCCACATCACAGTTGGTCTGTATTCAATTAATCAGAATAAGGAAACCACAGAGAGGCTTGCGCAAACAAAAAATTAATCAATGATTTCAAGTCTAATAAAACTGTAGACAAATCACTGTCCTACAATGAGCCCATTACAGCACACCTCTGGCTTACAGTAAACTGTTTCTCTTTATATGTATGATAAATTTAATAAAAATTTGTTTACAACTACACGATTTGTGCATATACACAAAAGGAATTTATTGTACCCAAAGAGTCACAGTCATTAATATTAACTGAGAGGACCTCCAGTCTTTTTTTTTTTTTTTATTAAGTCACTAAACATCATTCTGTTTGTGCAGCAGCACAATCTATTAAAATGTTTTCCATGTATGAGCGGTGAGCAGGCAGGTTAACAGAAAGCCTTTTAGGAAATGTGCTGCTTAATTAGCTCATCAAAAAATAGCATCCCAGAGTGACACTAACTCTGCCACTATCATCATCTCAGTATTTACTGTAACTAAAGCAAATTGCCTCTCTGGGAGAAGTCCTCAGTTTTAAAGAAGCACCAATAATATACCTAGTTCTACAAATTTATATTTTGCTGAAGGTGGCATCAAGGATTCAATAAAAAATTACTTGTTCACTACAACATGCAGTATGCACCGTTTCCTCACCAATTACTTCATCAGGAGCAGAGATTTCTGACTTTTGAAACCCAATTTCTAGTCTGTTTTCAACCCAAATGTCACTGCTGCCCAGTGGGATTTCCAATCCCCTCTTCTCGCCTAACCTGCCTTCCTGCATTTTTAGCCACTGCAGTGGATCATGTTGCTGTGAGTCAGTAAATGGCAGCAAAAAACTAGTTGTTCTCAAGTGGACAATTGCAAAGCATAATTTAAACAATATTATTTTGCATAGTGACATATAAGCTGTTCACTTGAGAATTGTTGAACTTCTCGTGTAATGGGCTCACTTGTATTTAGATTGATGATATGAAGACTGATTATTAAGTCACTTACTGTAAAGACCGTAAGAGGCTTTGTAATTAATAGAGATGGATAAAACATTAGCTAATTTCCTAACTGTCAGCAGTTATAGGTTTTCCTAAATACCTAAAAGCTGCTCTTGACACCTGCAGTCCTCCTACTGCTCATGGAATAAATGAAAGTGCCAGGGAAAATTTTTTCTTTTAAACATCACTTTTAAATAAAAAGTATTATCAAATTGCAGAAATGAACTCTTAATGTCACTTCATCACTGATGTTAAGTGATCTCTGTGCCCTATTTACATGGGTTTCATGTGGCACATCCAAAGCTGTGTTTTGGAATAAATACCATTATGGTGAGCCATGAATGATGATACACTCTAGTGCCATGTCTCCACCCCCATCTGTCCTCAAACTGGGGGAGGTTTCCATGAAAGCAAACCTGTGGAGTGATCACAAGCTCTTTTACTGGCTGTGTTTTCCGTAGCATTTGGAGAGACATAAAACCCAACTCTTTGTATTATAAAACATCATCCCTTAAACTTTAGGTTTGATGCTTTTAAGTGGCTGCGTTAAGTGCTTTTTCAAATACACCTTGCTGTTTGTTTTGCTCTGTGTGAAGTGTTAAAGTGGACAGGTTTGTTAAGCCATAATGTTTCTGAAAGCATAAATGTGTATTAAAATGTCTCCCAGTTGATTTCCTGATCGTGGTAATAATGTGGCAATCATCTTCTTTCTCTCTGTTGCACATCCCACCCACACGGGACTCTGACAAGATCAATCAAATGCAAATGCTGTTAGATCCAGGTCTGCTTTGTAGTCATCATTCCTGTGTGAAAGCATTTGACGAGTCTTTGTCTCAGATTTGACCTGATAGCAATGAGACCTGCATACACACACCTTCCTTGACATGGACATTTTCTGTAAATATCTGAGCTACAGAGGCTGAAATAACCTGCACCTCCCCCAGCATGCATGTCTGATGCACAGTTACCCCCCACACCATCACGCCCTCCATCCTCTGAACTAATAGTCCCATGGGGAGCAGCGTAGTCCGTCCACTTCATGTTTCCCATTTGGTGGTTACAACTCTGATGGCAATGTTTAAGGATGGGAAGCCTTAACACCCCTATTTGTTTTCCTGTAGGTAATCGATGGCAGACTCATTGTTACAGCTAATGTGATTTATGTGTCCTATTTCCACTGTTATGCTTCATGTACACATTGTCTTCGGTGATGTAAATTTCCCAGTCTTTTCACAACTTGCTGATACTGAATCCTGGCTGCTAAACCTAAGCAATCAATTCATGTCTGTGTCCAGGGTCCCCCTTTTTTATATACCTACAAATCATGACACGCTGAACGTTGTGACACTTGAAACTTGATTCTTTGCTTAACACTCATCTATCTGTAGAAGCACGCAGAGAAAAAGACAGAAACATTTCGCCTGCTGTAGATTTCTTGTCGAAACATGGGAAGTCTCGTGTTAATTTTAATTATAAGGTTTCTCTGTTTGTATTTTATGTGGCCTATAACACAGTGAAATTAATGATGCTTTTCTCTTGACTCTTAAGTAAATCATCTGCAGTCTGAACACAAAGGAAATCAAATCAGCCTATTCATTCAGTGATGCATACCCTTGTAATTATGCCACTACCTGCAGCTCTTAGGTGCACATTAATATCTCATCTCAGCATTGCCCTGGTGAATATTAATGCAATAAACATAGATTGTCTTAGAAAAGTGCGTACAGTGTTTATTAGGTTGCACCAGAAAATCTGTGATATCATTAAATGTCCTCTGGTAAAAGCCACACAGACGTTCACGCAAAAAACAATTTTCTGTTGACAGTAAAGAAGAAAATGGGGAAAAGATTTGGTCACAGAGGTGCTATGAACAGTGAACACAAAAGGGAAATGAAGAATAGGCTACTGATTGAAACAGCAATTGCAATCAGTCAAAAGGAGCGACTGCACCCGAAAGCCTCGATTTTCTTACAACGATTGTAAAGATTTTTTTGTTTTTACTGCTGTTTCAGAAACATATTTTATGTGTGATTTACGCTGAGTTCAAGGTGCAGCTTGCAGTGGTGAATTCCTCCCATGATATCTTTTCTGACAAGAAGAGAAAACATGTTGCTCAAGCTGCTGCACTTGGTTGTCAAGGGAACATTTCTGAAAATGGAGTGTGTTATGTTCTGAGAAAGCATGCTCAAATATTTGCATAAATCCAAATACCACATTTAAATGTGAAGAGATCGTATTGAGCATTTTATTTTTCAAAACAGAACATTCACAACAACTCTAAAAGCAGGGATGAGAAAGCCACAGCGTAGCCGCTCCATGGCTCGGATTGTTTTCTGTAGATGCTTTATGTTGTAGGGAACGTGGCTGATGTTTTATCATCTGGTGTCTGTTGTGTGTTTGCCCTCCTGGAGCTGAACAGTGATGATGCAGTGTCCCTCTTCAGGAGCCAAGGACAGTCGTCTGTAGGAGGCTGAGCAGAGCTTGATGGACAATGGAGAGAGGGTAGAGGAGGAAAGACGAGATACTTTGTGTACTTTTGTTGGCTGAAATCTCATAAATAATAACAGCATTGTGGTGGTATAGGAATATAATTACATTATTTAGGACGGAGACCATCTGAATGTAAAAAAAACCAACAACCTGTGAATAAATCAGCCACAATTTAACCTAAACTCATAAGAAACAATGTGATTTCCTCTGTACTCATGAATTATTAACACAGAGTATAGGAAGACAAAGGGGAAATATTCAGCATATATAAAAGAAGCTATTTAGCAAATGTGCTTCAGTGACTAAACCAAGATGAAATGCATTTTTTAATGAAGAGGTTAACATAGTCTCAGACTCCATGTACATCAGAAACAGCATGTAAATGTAGATATAAATGATAGATCACTAAATGAGACGTGAGAGGAATCACAAAGTGGGTGATAAAGGTGCTGTATCAATCTCCTATGCTGATTTTAGTGGGAGTGAAACTATTAAGATCACAGGAATAGCCCCTTGTGAATTCATTCATTTACATGTTTAATTCAGGCGCTTAGCTGACGCTGTTACCCAGAGTGACTTTGTGTAAACGATGAGCAGGTAGCGTTTCAGCGTATGACTCAAGAACACGTGGCTGTTAATGAGCATGAGACCTGTGCTCTTTCATTGCACAGCGACTCAGCCACCTTCTCTAACAGTCTGTTAAATGCGTTGCAGTAGAATTTCAGCTCCAGTTGGTATTAAATTGAAGCCTGCCATGTGTTTTATAACAACTGTCAAAATGTTGTGGAAGGAACACCAACTTCTGCAATTTGCAAAGCAGAATATAATCCATCACTGCACTCGTCATGGCTCAATTATGGTCGATAAATCCAGAGGAAATAGTCAATAAGAAAGCATCTTGGTGAAAGACAAACCTCTAATTCACTTGACTTCATTTCTCAAACACGAAGCCTCCATATGCTTCCATGATAAAGGCATGATAGAAGTCATAAATAGCCATGATGGCAGCTGTTAGCTGATCCACAGCTGGTAAATTTGTAACCATATCCATTCATGAGTGTAAAAATCTGTACAATTGATTGCAGTTCTGTTCAGTTGTCGTTACACAGATGAATGAAAAGTGCAGCCACACTGAATAGAAAACCAATACAGTATTTTTGACTCTTCAGTGACTGCAATTCATGAAGTGAGCGGTAAATGGCTTCATACTGTAGTAATGAAAGCAGTTTAGTTCCTCAGAGGAAGGATTATCGCTAATTGGCCCAGCTGGATAAACAGAGCTAGTGGTGGTTAGCATACTGCATGACAGAGCAAACACACCAACGTTTTCCTATCTTTTTAAATTTCTACATATGCATTATATCCCAGACAGGTATTATTACATCTCAGGGGATGAAAATGTTCCCTTGACATTTAGTTCCTCCCTGCACATCTAATGCTCTCCTGCTTTTCCCTCCCTCTCATCATGTCACTCCTCATCTCATTTTTCCCCCTCTCCTACATCTGTACCTCCCCATCTCCCCTTATCCCTCATCTCTTTTGGTCTCTGGCCCAATCTCAGTGTCCTGATTCATTGCTCTGTCAGTAGATCAATAGAGAGGCTCTCTGTCAGGAGAAGCCACTGCCACGCCTCACCCCCTCTCCATTCCTCTCCTTCCCCCTCTGTGTCTCCCCAGACTGCAGGCACACAGCCTGCTTGGAACCTGGATTTCTACATCCCACACTGGAAAGCATCTCCTCTTGTGTGATCCCCCACCCCCTTTTTCTCCTCTCTGGATCACTTTTCATCCTTTCACCTCGAACTTGATGGGGAGAAGAAAATGCATGGCACCTTAATGGGTTCTCAAAGCAGAATGAAAACTAGGGCTTTTACTTTGAGCCCGAGAAAATAGGATATCAGCACAAGACACACATGTAAAGAAGAGAGGGAGGGGAAAAAAAACACAGTGAGAGAGAGAAGTTGTGCATTCAGCTAAGCTGCAAAAGGCTGGCTCGTCTTCCCTCCCCACCTCCCTGCTTTTCTCCACCCCCTGGAAAAGTGCTCTGTCTCTCTCTCTTTACCTCTTTTCTCTCTCCCTCTCTCTGCAGCTGTGGTCTGCTGAGCGTCACCTCCACACAGCAAGTGCCTTTACTTGAGCAGAAGAGAGAGAAGGAAGAAGAGGGTAGCTGAGTGCGAGAGAGAAAAAAATATCCCAGGAGTGTGCCTGAACACACCAGAGGAGCTGTGAAGTGCACTGAGACAGAGGCAGGCGGCATTGGAGTATCACAGCGCTGGTGGTGCTGGCAGAGCACGCTGAGTGGAGACAGGGGAATCCACTGGTGCTGTTGATCCTGGTGTCCCTGGCAAAAACTGCTTGAGCAGAAGACAGAAAACGGTGCAGCAGCCAGGATCTCAACAGGGGGGCAGCATTTTACAGCGACAACGAAGCGTGGAGACAGCTGAAACCTGTGCACACACACACAGAGAAACACACGGGAAAACACACATCCACGCAGCTGAGAGGGGAAGAACAGTCAGACACACGCTGCATTTAAAAGATCCACTACAACACTGCTTTTGAAAGTCACAGACTGAAAAACAGGAAAGCAGACACAAAATATTTCAGTTTCTTTTCTATGGATGGTGGCCGATGGAGAGGAAAACTTCTGGAGAGTAAATTCTCTTTTAATCAGGAGTTACCGCAGAGATTTTTCCACTAACTTTACTTTGGAGTTTGAGGTTTAAACCCTCGATCTAAGCACAACCCAAAATAACCTCTATTCTTAGTTGCAGAAATTGAGAGCAGTCTTTGTGACCATTAAGATGCCTCCTCATGATTCAGTTTGAGCTGTAAGTGGATTATGACGCCAATATTTTGGGATTTCTTTTTTGCTTGATAAAAAAAAGAAGAGAAAAAATAAATCAATCCATGACTGGTGGATTTACATCTGTCAGAGAAGGAGAGGATCTTGTGCGTTTTCTCCTCTCTTCTCCTGTGGATTACAGATGGGCTTTGTGATCTCCCAGAGCAGTCTCATGGATGATAGCTCGCTGCCAGTCATTAGGATAAAGTACAAAGAGGGACACAAGTGAGTATTCAGCTGGATTTTTATCTCTGAGGCTTAAACTCGTATGAAAACGGGTGTCGAGAGTGAATCTGTAATGAGAGCACGCTGCAGCGGCTTTTTTCTCTTTTAATAACAGAAACTGTAACTCGTATGTTAAACTCCTGTGTTTAATGACTTACTATCAGGTTTTAAAAGGTTGACACTTTGTCAGATGTATTCATTTTTACGCAAGTGAACCTGTATATTTACAGACTATTTGCCAATGAACATGATTTACTAAGTGAAGGGTATTGTCTACTGGGCAGGTGGCTTGGGAACAAGTGGAGATTGATTGAAGTGATCTGTGTGAATCCCATTAATGCATCCTGGATTCTAGCCAAGGCAGAAGCAATGGAGGGGAACACCGTTGTCTAGCAGCACTATCTGATCTGCCTCCTCACCGGACAAACTGAGGACCCTCTGCTCTCCCTCTTCAACACTCCTCCTCCTCTCACCCAGGCAAGGATGGTACCCCCACCTCCCACCAACAAGCCCCATGTGTGCCTGTCCACCATCCTGATCATGAGCAGCATGGCACTGATTGATGCTTACCTGGTGGAGCAGAACCATGGACCACGGAAGATTGGAATCTGTATAATGGTGATGGTGGGAGACATCTGCTTCCTAATAGTGTTGCGTTACGTGGCAGTGTGGGTGGGTGCTGAGGTGCGCACAGCTAAGCGAGGCTATGCCATGATACTCTGGTTTCTTTACATCTTTGTGCTGGAGATCAAGGTCTACTTTGTCTATCAAAACTACAAAGCAGACAGGAAGAGCTTGGACGCTCTCGCAAGGAAGGCTCTTACATTGCTATTATCCATCTGCATCCCAGTGCTGTTTGTGGTGCTGGTTGCTATCGACCATATGGAGTATGTACGCGCCTTCAAGAAGCGCGAGGAGATCCGTAACCGTCTCTTCTGGGTGGTGGTGGACTTACTGGACATACTGGACATCCAAGCCAACCTGTGGGAGCCTCAAAAGAAGGGGCTCCCTCTGTGGGCTGAAGGCTTGATGTTCTTCTACTGCTACATCCTTCTGCTCGTGCTGCCCTGCGTGTCCTTGAGTGAAATCAGCATGCAGGGCATCAACATTGTCCCCCACAAGATGCTCCTGTACCCCATCCTCAGTCTGGTGACCATTAACGTGATCACTCTCTTCATTCGTGGTGGGAACATGATTCTGTACAGGGATGCCAGGGTATCTGGAATCCTGATAGGAAAGAACATCCTGGCCATCATCCTAAAGACCTGCAGCTTTGTGCAGTACAGGAGACAGTTGCAGAATGCTCCTCCTGCCTTTGGGGTTGAGCTGCAGAAAAACTCAGTGGCCCAAGCTCGCCCTGCCCCCACCCCTCCTCAAGTGGTCATGCAGGACCAGACGCCCCTCCCTGAAGTGACGACATGTGAACACACATGACAGAACTGTTAGGTGAATCCTGGGAAGGTGAATATGAATACAAATGACCCTCAGGACACTGGCAGGACACAATGCTCCACACCTTGTAGGGCATGTGAACGCTTATGTGAACCCATAGGAAAACACGATCTCCTATTATGCTTAATGGCACACAGAACACTGCAGACGCTTTGCGAGGATAGAGCAGTGCTGTATCCAAAGCTGTCATGGTGCAAACTGTAACTTTGACTTTGTTAAAGCATTTCCCTGAGTAAATTCACTTAACTGTGTATTTTTTCTAACTGTATAAAAGAAAAAAGGCAATTACTGCAAGATTAGATGATATATTTTTGAATTTGGTGTGTTGCATTCCAATCTTAAACCTAAAGGTCTGTGTGCTGTGGTATGTATATGTGTTGCTCAAATGTTCTTAGTAGTTGAGGGCTTTCACATGACACAGTCAGCGGGAGCAACTAATCAAAGTAACAAGAATGAAAATAATAGTTAAAGCTTTCTCTTGAAAGAAGTGTGTTTTTATATGTGATTCTTTGATAAAGTATTGTGTACAAGATCAAGGCTTTTCTGCTCTTTCACTAGCTGTGAAGTGTTTCTCATGAAATCATTCAAAAGTTATTGGACCAATTAAGTATATTTCACGTTTTAATTAAAATTCAGCAAATGTTTCTTTAATAACCTGGGTTCAAAAGAAAATAGACAATGATTTTTCCCACCATGGTTCTATCTACAATTAGAGACTACTTAATTGCTGAAGTGGTGCCTTTGAAATGTCATTCATCTTGAATGAGATCATTACATTTCAGGCTGTTGATTTTGAGCAAGGAGAAAAACATATGAAATAAATTCTGTGCGGCTGTGAACAGTTTGATCACAGTAAAGGGTACTTATGGTGCTGTAGCCATGTGACAGAATACACAGCCAAGGGGCAACACTGCAGATGGATAAATGATTCCCAAATAAGGAAACCTGTTTAACACCCTCCTCAGGCCTCAGTGACTATCAGTGCTTGTGCTTAGTGGCGGCACCAGATCTTTGTAGGCACTGTCATTTTCTTCCACACACAATAGGACAAAATAGATACTTTGTTCCAGTGATGTGAATCAAAAAATCTGCCAAGAAAACATCATGTCTTTTAATATGACAAATCTCTTTCTTACCCAAGCATATCTTTTCTTTCCTTAACTACCTGCTGAGTCAGAGCTGGAATTTTTTTTCATTAATGGACACACAGTTTAGTATTTTGCTTTAAAAAAAATCAATTAATAAATCATATTGCATTGCTAACACGGTCACGTGTGCAGTGAACAATGAGGTCAGGTGGTATATTATGATGCCATGTAAACATGGAAATACTAATACTGACACGTAGGCTGATGTTACAAGAGGCTACTTCCCTAGTACTTTCCTTTGCATGATCAATTTTTCAGTATTGACAGCTTGTTTAAATTTCTGGCCATCCACATTTGGTAAAAACCCGAGCAGAGGAGCTGATCCAACATTTTCATCTGTGGAAGGCACAGCTACAGGAAGATGGCAACCTTTGATGGCACAAACCAGACTATCACATTAAGCCTGCTGCAGCCAGCATTATTTGTTGGTGTACTTGGCTTGTAAAGTTACAACATCAGCAATTTACACTTTGTAATATACTATTGGATTGTATTGTTTTTGCAGCCATCAAAACAAAGCATTCATCCTGTATAGTACAGTATAGTACAGTATAGTACTGTATGTGCTGAATGATGAATTCGGTTAGTGTGAGGATAAGTGTTTGTGCTGAAATTGGCTGCATTGCAGTTCTGATTTTATTTTTGACAGTGTACAAATTCATTCCAGTACACTTTACCAACAATGCAGATTTAAATGTTTTTCCCACAATACCTTGCAGCCAAAACCTCAGTATAAACTGACCTTAGACTTGATCATCTGAAGACATGAATGTCACAACATTTATGAGAAACAGCTGAACATGGAGGCACATTATGTACTTACACTTTACACATGTAGAACAGTTACTTTACATAGTCATGCTGATGAACAGACCAAAATGGCTCTACTATAGTATTTGAAGAATGCGTTTCGCAGATGATGGGTGGTTTGCTGTGAGTGTAGCCAGATGATGCACTACAGTCACACACCGAAACCAGATGGCTGGAGAAGGGATAACGAGCTCATTTAGGCTCAATCCAAAAGCCCTTAGTCTCTGTACAGTATGTTGATTCTTTAGTCTGTTAAATCAAACATAAGCGCAGTTTTATGATCGGGCAATGGGCTGTTTCTATCACTCCTCTATTACTGCATCTGATATTTGCATTTGGCAAAAATATAGAAAATCACACCAGTGTTCATCAACATTTACTCAGTCTGCTTTTAGCATCCACCTACCACCGAACTAGAGTTCATATAAGCATGTTTTAATCATTTACTAATTGTTTTCAGAAAAAAAAGCTAATCTACTTGTCTGTAGGCCTCAAGTGTTCCTTTGGGAATTCTCCTAATCCAATGTTTCTGCCCCCTCCCATCCCTCTGCACATCAGCCTTTGTGAATGGATGCTACAGTCATCCAGATGACCATGTTTTTGCTTTACACTCTCAAATGTTAATAATGTGAGAAGGCTGTTGGATGCACCTCCACACTTACCACATTAACACTGACAAAGCGGTCTGTGCCAAGCAAGTAAGACAAACGGCTGCAATAAATTCACAGCTCGACCTTCGACAGTCTTGGATGGTAACAGCGCTGGGAAACAAATGTATACTTCATGGGATGTATGTTACCACACGAGGAGAACAAACCAGTTTAGAAAATTAATGCTCATCAAGTATTGATTCTCTTGTCTAAAGTGTAACTGATATTAGGTTTCTATGAACAAAAAAAAAGTTTGGTATTTTTTAGATGAAACTGAAACGGCTGCACTGTGTATTTAATGGGATTCTGTGGTAACTTATAGCTCTGTGTTTCAAACTGTGGAGTGGTCAGTTCACATGGTAATGAATGCTTTAATTTGAAATGTAGATGCTGTGCACATGATCAAAGCAAAGAAAGGTCAGAAACTTATTCTGCTGAGTTCAGGCTTCGGCAGATTACTACTAAACACATTATACGTACACAGAATTTCAATGCATGTTAGCGTTGGGAAACATTTAACATCCTTGAACAACTTGTGTACAACTCCCAGTCAGAGTAGTTGTGCAATTTTTTTTCCCAGCACACTCAATCACCAATTCACCACCAGTGTAATTACAGAACTATTTCCTCACATATAGTTTTTTAGACATGCATGTATGCATTTCATAGCACAGTTGCTATTTGCAGCCCCCCCTTAACAGGGAAGGTTTCACTATCTTGCTCATGCACTGTTCAGCGAGGATTAAAAGCAGCTGTGAAGTGTGAACCTGATAGAGGATCAAGTTTGTGACATTACGAGCTACATTACGATCATAGTAATAATCAGGTCACTCTGCTGGTCTGCCAGAATATTTTAGCTGAGCCAACAGGGAACTCAGGTGTCAGAGATGAGTGCTGGTTACTCTGAGCACCATGAAGTGTTGAATGTACATGTGAATTATGAAGGACTGTTTCAATATTTAAACATCTTTGCAGTTTCTTGAGACTTGTATTTAAATCTGAGTATTTCTGCAAGATTTCTATTAGGTGCTGTTGACCTATAAAAGTTGACCTATAAAAGATTTTTATGGTATATGTATATTTATCTGGGTTCTTTCAGGCAACTATTTATTAAAAAAGCTGTCTTTGAGTCTTTAAAGACCCAAAGCAGCATCTGCTTTTGCATTTATTGCTGAACTTCAAAGATAACCAACAGTATAAAAGCCTTTTTTCCTTGGTTCTTTGTTAAAGCAAAAGAAAGAAACAGCTTGTGCCAAGAAGGATGTTGTCAGTTCCACCTCCTGTAGCTGGTCAAGCTCTCTCTATAACACCCGTCAGTCAGTTTGATGAGCTGTCCACCTTGAAACAGCAGCAGGGGGAACTGCCAGAAAAAAGCCATCACAAGCATTTATGAAACAGATGATGAGAGCAGGGAAATTTGAAAAGAAACAGCAGTGATTTCTTACCTATACCCACCATTGTTGCCACAATGTCCCTGTGCTGCATGGCCACAAACCAGCCTGCAGCAAATGGATTTCAGCCCAGAATATCTGAAAAGCCAAGTCAAACAGAGATGGTGCATTAGTGTTACTATAGCTGAGCTAGTGCCTCAGTGGTTGCTAACCACCAGTGTTTTCTGTCATTTTTGTGATTGTGTTGGTAGCTGTTGATTAACTCTGATGGCCTGTACTGGAGTGACTGTGGTATTTCTACTTCCAATGAGGAAAATCTGGTTATACATTATTTCGTTAGCATGTCACTGGTATAACATCAGCTACATCCAAACAAGTACAATTCATTGTGGCTTGGGAGCTGTTCTCAGCTAGGTCCTGAAAGATTAAATAGATCCTCACATAGGAGGTGGTATCTCCTGTACAGTGAATTCTGGGGTAACTTGGGTAAGAAAATATATTGTGTCATCCAACAGACTGTATTAGATGGTTAAAATGTTAATGTTACAGTAGATTTAGTTTTTTGTTTTCTGCCTGCCCCACTGCTCCCCTTCCCATCTACCCAGTACTAACCCCAACCTTTCTTGCCTTTCCAGTCACCAGATTCCAGCAGTTTACCTGTTACTCATACTCTTACTAGCTCCCTTCCTTTTTTCAACCTC
This sequence comes from Helostoma temminkii, assembly GCA_900302695.1. Classification (NCBI taxonomy): domain Eukaryota; kingdom Metazoa; phylum Chordata; class Actinopteri; order Anabantiformes; family Helostomatidae; genus Helostoma; species Helostoma temminkii. Next base: position 60,720 of record OMLM01009213.1, on the reverse strand, counting down.
CAGGATGTTTTTGTACTTTTCCTTTTGCCTGATAGCTTGTGCCTGTTTGGCAGGTGTACCTGCATGCAGACTTTATTCCTCATTCCAGCACTTATGTGGAATTATTTGCATCACCTGTAAATAAGACTGACTAGTAAGTCTGAATTTCATGATCTCATAGCAGATAATGGTTATGGTTACGACTCAGTTATGGTAAAATTTTGAAGATGACTTTTATGATATGAGGTGAATGTTACCTGTATAGTCACAGATCAGATCAGATATTAGTCACTTGTGCTTTTGTATGTTTGAGACAGCATGCCTGTTTGAAAGAAGCTTGATATGTTGCACAGCATAAATATTTTGCATGGAAAGTTGAGCATTAATGATGATTTATATGTAGGCTGAGCTGCTACTTACATGAATGTAACTAGTGAGAAAACACCTTATGTCAAACATCTGCACAATCCATTTGAGACAGAAGGAAAACCAAATTGCATGTGTTAACACAATGAATAAATCTCCATGTAACAACCCTGCAATCACTTAAAAACATCAGCAAATATTTTACTGACCAACTGTACCGACTGTATTTGTCTTTGGGTGGTCAGTCACTGCATCTCAATGAATAGGCATGTATTGGATGTAAATGCAAACCCCTTTTTGTTAAGTTGACATTTTGACAGAAGGTAAAGCACAGACAAATCTAGCTACTTTAGTTCCAGGGACCTGGTTTTGCACATGCTGGTTTACTGTTACTGTTACACTTACTGAGACACTTGGAAGGAGCAGAACCATGTTATTAGTATCTGCTTGATAAATCAAAGTGTCTTCTTATGTGATTATATGACGCCAAACCATGGATGCAATGTTAGCTCAGTTTGCTAGCTACAGGAAATTTAACTAAATCCCAGGAAAAGAACGTCTACTTCTGCTGTAGACCTCCTCTCTGCCTCAACCTCAGACTTAAAAGGATAAGGGTCAGATAATGGTTTGTTTTGGATGTTGTACTAAAGGACCCCAAAAGAAGAAGAAGACCAGTATGGTGGACCCTTTCCAAAGTATGTACAAGTAAGTAAGCAACTTTATTAGGAACAAATGAGTTGACACTCACTTTAAGAATTGGTTTATAGTTTATGGACTGAATGTGCTTATTTGGCCAGGATTTAGTGTAGGAAAAGAGAAGATTGCTATATATGTGGTGAACACATAAAGAAAGGTGTCGTGTTTTCAGCTGGACAGCATTAAACCAAAAGTCTAAAAAAGCAAATTTGGACATGGTCCTGCATCCTTGTGTATGTACTATGTCAAAATTTCAGCTGTAAAAAAATTCTTTAATTTTCCACTCTTCTGAGCTACAACGTTTACTGTACTGTGCTGTGAAAAAGTATTTGACACCTTCCTGATTTTGTCACACTTAAATGATTCAGATCATAAAAAATAATATTACACAAAGATAAGCCAAGTAAAAACAAAATGCAGTTTTTAAACGATGATGATTTACTAATGGGAAAAAGCTGTGAAAATCTGCCTGGCCCTATTTGTAATTTGTAATTGCCCAAAACCCACAAACTCGTTTTGGGTTTGGAACAACGGCAGTCGAGCATTTGCAATAACTGGCAGTCATTTACATCACTGTGATGGAATTTTGGCCCCACTCAGAGCTTAGATGTTGCAGAATTGTTTTAATTCAGTCACACTGGAGTGTTTTTGAGCATGAGCAGCCTGTTTCAGGGTTATGCCACAGCATCCCAATCTGATGCATGTCCAGACTATGACAAGGCCATTCCAAACCCTCAATTTCGACTTTATTGAGCCATTCAGAGATGGACTTGCTGGTGTGTTTTGGATTATTATCCTGTTGCATAACCTAAGTGCACTTGAGCTTGAGGTCACAAACTATGGGCCGGACATTTTCCTTCAGGATTTTTCCACTTCAGAGAGTGGAATTCATGGTTCCATCAATTACCCAGGACCTGAAGCTGCAATTAGTTTTTTAGGGCCATGCAGATTCGGGCATGTTTTTTCCTTAAATAATGAAATCATCATTTAAAAACTGCATTTTGTAAATCATTTGAATCATTTAACTGTGACAAATATGCAAACAACCAAACAAACAAAACAATAAATAAATAAGGAATCTGGCAAATACTTTTTTACAGTGCTGTAGATTGTCCCACAGCTCTCACTCAACTCCACAAAAGTTTCAGATAGGTCAAGCACAGGTTGCATGTAATTGCTGAACCAAACTTGTGGCTGGTGAAGAAAGTTCACCATCTAAGCTAAAGATTGATATATTTTTTCTCAAGCACTGGTACAGTAAGGACCAAAACAGAACTAAAAGGTCAGTGATTATTGGACTGCACCTCAGGCTCCATGCCCTTAATTTCCACTGCACTATATGAACTATGGAAAAGACCTGAGGACCATTTGTCATTTTTAAAGTCTGGAGAATGTTTTAATATTTTTTTCCACACAGGCTTGGTAGGCCACATGAAACTATAGAATTAGAGGGATGAAAATATGTCAGGATATTGTGCAGGAGCAATAATTCAGACAGTTTGAGCCTGGCACTTCAGCCAATTATTGTTAAAACCTGATTTCCAGCACTTACTGGGCCAATCCTCTCCACCAATTAATCCACAAATATATCATGATGCCAGCACTGCATGCAGGAGCCTGTGATTTGCCGAGAGGGTTGGAGAAATAATAAAGCAAATGAAAATGGCTGTTCTGTTGAAATGTGTTAAAATCCTTCTGTAAGGGGTATTTATATGCTTTATTAACAAATGTAATATTTGCTTTTAATAGCTATAGTATAACAAGACAATCCAAGTGAGAACTGGTTTTAGATTTGGTTTGTGGTACTGAATGTCATTTATTAGGATTCCCTTTAGTTTCTGCAGCAGTGGTCACAAGTTTTGCTGGGGTCCTTCAAAACATAATCTGATACAAAACAATGATAAATAATGCAAGTAAATGCAATAATCACACAAACTTTAATATATCCAAGAAATCACAAGGAGTGAATAAATTATGTCATTATTTCTCAACAAATATAAGTGTTCAGTCATGAAGATGTACATGGCGAGTGTTCGTAGAATAATAAGTAAGGAAAAGTGGGGTGCATTAAATCATTAAAACCCAACCAGCCTTAAATAATGTATGTTCAATCACTCAATCGAATTTAAATACATTCTTATATAATTCTTAAATGTATTAATACTAACTGATTCTCTGATGACATGGGGAATTAATACTAGTCAGGGGGAACTTTTGAAAAACTTTTTTAAGAAATTACTTTTGAAATTAAAAATTACAAAATAACTGTTACTTAATAAACAGCAGAACAAATGTGTATTTTTTTCAGAATACTGCAGATGAGCAGAGAATATATATGGTGTACATTTGGCTACTGTACCGTGACAACATGTAATAAGTCCTAACATTAAGATGCTTAAAAAATAAATAAAAGTTAGTTAGAGTAAGTCCTTATTCTTCATATCAGATTGTAAGAGAGCAGTGCAAGTTTTATGTAGTTTTTCTGTGCACCTGCCAGGTCTCACTCTGCCTCTGCTGTTAGTCAACAGCAAGCACATTCAGATGCTCGACAGATGTTTCCTCAGGCATTTGTTGTTGCTTTTTTTTTTTTTTGCTATTTTCTTTTTTTCCCTTTTAATAATAAAATATTAACAATGTATCTAAAATTCATGTTAACATTATTGTTGATAGTGATTTCAATGTAACAGCAAACTGTAAAACAACACCTAAGTGCTGTTAAAATGTGATCATTTTCTTAAGCATTTTAATGATGAAATATTAGGCTTGGGGCTCACCATCACTCACTCCGTGTGAGATCTGACTGATGAATGTGATGTGAAAAATTACTGGTGCTACATAAGATTTTTTTTTTTTCCACTTTCTCTAATATCTGACACCAACAGTTAAGCACTTAAGGGACTCACCAGGTCATTCTTCCCACTCAAATCAACATTTTGGTTCAACTGAACTGTATCATTAATTAAACCTTTGGAAAATAACTGCAGATTTCGTGAATAATTATATGCATTAAGAGAAAAATCTCATCACATTTACTTCAGGAAGCACTTTAATACTTTTGCAATTCTGCATTTTAAAACAGCATAATTCAGAAAATGAAAGTAATAATAGACACTTATAATACGTATTTTCTTTGTATTCTTTTGTTTTTATTTATGTGTGTAGAATAAACAGAAATTGTTGAATATAGCTTGTACCTGTTTTGAATTTCTTTACAACAGAAATCTCTTACAGCACTAGAGATCTCAATATCACTCAAGTAGCCCTTGAAACTGACTTCCTGTAATGCCAATATATACAGACAAATATACATGTATTTAGGTTGTTAATAGTTGTACAAACATCTGTAAACTATACACAGAGTTGGAAGACAAAGCTGCCTGCAGACAGTTTTTGGGACCTCGTTAAAAAAGTGTGGAGAGGAGTTGCTGATTATTAAAGCAACTTTATTAATGTAAAGTGAAACAGTCAAAGGTGCATCAGCTGGTTGTAAAAGGCTATAATATATATTGCCAGACTGCTAGGGCAGTATAGATAAAGTGCCCTCTGGAGCAAGCTGGGACAGCTCGGAGAGATAGAGGGTGACGGAGCAGCTTGCAGCTCAGCGAGAGATGTGAGGAGGAGAGGGAATGGGAGCTGATGGTGTCACACAAGGCAGACCAAGGAGGTTTTATAGATGGAAGCAGTGAGCTGAGCTTTACTGTTGCTGCTGGGACAGTGGGAACAGAAGGAGGATGACTCACCAATTCCCCAAACAGGAATGACCCCTGTTGCAGAGATGTCTCCTGGGAAATAGTTTAGCAAAGATTGCGAAGGGGCAGAAGCCATTTGCCCAATGCCTGAACTGAACCCATCTCTGTATTGATGGCCACGCAGAGACATTCCCTATCCTTTGTTGTACTGGACACACGAGGGATTATTCATAAGTTTATTAATCCTTAAAATCTAAAACAGTGTTGGACAATAAGTAGGAGGCATATATTAAACTGCCAAGTTGCCAAGCTGATGAAACTGTGTAGATAAACAGAGGCAATCATGCATCTCATGCTTTCAAAAGCAATACAGTTCAGACCACAGCAACTACTAGTACACTGCTCAAAAAATAAAGGAAACACTTAAACAACACATCCTAGATCACAATGAATGAAATCTTCTAGTTGAAAATTTGTATTCATTACATAGTGGAATGCGTTGATAACAAAATAACATAAGAATGATCAATGGAAATCTAAATCACTATCCCATGGAGGTCTGGATTCAGAATCATACTCAAAATAAAAGTAGAAAAGTCAGATCACAGGCTGATCCAACTTCTGTGGAAATTCCTCAAGACAATTCAAAATGAGGCTCAGTAGTGTGTGTGGCCTCCACGTGCCTGTATGCACTCCCTTCAATGTCTG
>OMLM01009213.1:34559-51011 GCA_900302695.1 Helostoma temminkii | reverse complement strand
AAGAAACAGCCCCTGGTATTAATGAATTCAGGCAAGCATCCACTTTGTCAAATGGCTTTAATAGAGGGCTTCCCATTTTCATGAATGGTCTGTTATAGATTTATTCAGATGAGACTGAGATGGAGTTACCACAGTACTGCAAATCATTTGCAGTGAGATGCTAAGATTGCTCTCTGCTTGTCTTCTAAATTGTTTCGGGGGGTACTTAAGCTGCGCTTGATGTGATGGTATTTACCTCTGCATAGGATCATTGTATCATGTTCATTTATAGTATCACAGGCACTTCAAGAGAACAAGTATGCACAACACTTAAATCTACAAAAAAAAAAACACTTCTCGTGTAATGACAATTGTTTTCATGGTAAGAAGTGAACTGAAAATGAAAATGTAACAAAACACTGTGCTGTTACAGTTGTCAACAGCAAAACAGAGCAGTCATTACACAAGTGTGTCAAAGAATCAATTGAAATTGAATTAACGATTCATGTGTAGGTGCAGTTTCAAAATGAATGGGCTGTGGAATCCTGTTAGGCCATGAGTGGTAATTCAGAAACAGGAACATTGTCCATTCAGTGGGGATCATACATGGTCAGGCCTAAGCAAAGTGGTCTCTGTGCCAACGACAAGGACAATACAATAACCTCTGAGAAAACTGCTGAGTTGCTTCTCCTGTATGACAACCTGATTGTACTGTATTGTATGTCAACCAATGAGATGTCAGCTGCCATAACTGCAGTCACCAGTCAATCATGTTTCTTGCAAATTAAATTAGGTTGCAGTAAAAATGATGATAATGTTGCCAAGTTTGATCATTTCCACAACACTGACTGGGCTCTGCATAAAAAAATCCTAACCCTAAACTACATAAAAAAAAATATATTTCTAATATATTTCTGAAAATGTAATAGTATATGATCCATGACATTTGCTCACATTAGGAAACAAAGTTGTAAAAAATCAGTCTGCACAGAAAATGTTTCACCTGTTTTTCAGTCATACATATCTCATATGAATAAGCTCCTATTGAATCAATCCAGGCATTTATCCAGCCTGTCTATCAGCTTGTGTTTCATTTGACCTATCTATGCATCACTTCAGCCTAAAGCATGTTTTTACTCTTCAAATCTATTTTTATGGTTTTACACATGCAACCAGAATGACATGACTATACTTCCACTGTAGACACACAGAGAACTGCAACAGCTGCTGCTAACGTGCTGCTTATACTATACGTTTGATGTAGACATGGCCTAAGCCTAGTTCAAACACGCATTAACTGAGCAGCAACCTGAACCAGACATTAGGGTTGTTTGGTGTAATATCAAGGGTGCAATTCTGCTTGTCTGTCTGTCAGTCTGTCACTTCAGTCTGTCAGTCTGCTCAGCCAATAATAGGACCCCTAGTGCCTAAACAGGTCATATCAGAATTGAGCAACAACCTCTTACTACCCTGCCCCAGTTGAAAGTAAGATCTAATATATTTCATCTGGCACAGTCATGCATTTTCATAAAAATTTTGGAAAGCAAAAGTTGGCCAGAACCTTGGTTAACTTAGAATAGAGCTCCAACCTCATATGGGCCTCCTCCAGCTGAAAGTAGTACTCAAGTGTGTCCTCCGATGCCTGTTCATAAATAAATGCAACCAGAGTTTAGCTCCAGTCTTCCTCAATTGTTACCGAAATCTCAAGACCAGGTAATTTGGCTGGTACTACATGGTTTCATAAGGCAGTATGTTTAATCATTTGATTGACTATTAATTTTAGACCTGTAGCCTCACAGAAAATATAATTTGAAACAGATAAACAAACTATGTTCAATGTAGACATCTCCATCAAAAAATCCAACATTCAACTGAAAACATGTTAAAGCTGTAAAGCTAAATCACTGTTTGTGATTGCTTTTGACTGTGAAGGCTTTTATGACTTAAGGATGCTTTTCACAAAACCCTGGTGCAATGAGGGATAATAAAGTGCTATTGAAATTCAAATTTTCAATATACTTGACTGTGGTTCTCAAGGAAAAGGCACAACTGCATTTGAAAGGTTCCTGTGGAAACAGGGAATCATTTCCCAGGAGCTCTGTCATAATTAATTTACTCTCTAACACCAAAACAAGAGCTTTAATTAGGAGAGCGCGATTCAGAAGGCTACTCTTAGGGGGAAATATTTAAAAACTATAGCAAAATACTGTAGTAAAATATAGATATTTATTCATTTGCATACATACTCCATAGACAGAAAAGCAGTGGCAGAGTAAAACTTCCAGCCATGAGGAGAATATAATTATAGGCACTTAAGAACAAATTCACCATTATTAAATATTGTATTTATTGTGATGATTGGCCAACTTGCCTACCTACTCTTAACCACTTGTTAGAGCAAAACCTCTCCCACTGCATTAGTTTTCTACATTGAAATTCACAGATTGTTATCAGGGGAGATTTTTGCAAATCAAATGCCAGAATAATTGCATGGTGAAGTCCAACACAAACATATTAACTCTGAAGTGTCTGGAAGCAGAAATTACTATTTGACTGCCTTAATGGCTCTGTCTTCTCCATTTTACAGAACATGCGTGACAAATTGTTATCTTATGATGTGCTATAATTGTGATGCTGTTGGTGCAGTGGAGTTTGGCAAAATTACATTCAGCAAGTAGTTAAGATCATACGCACATAAGCACTCATGTTATGGCAATGAGGGGACATTTTCCACACTGAGGCTTTTCAAGTTTGGTCAAACTGGGTGTTTTATAGTGCTGCATTAAGGTTAAATAAATAAAGACATTCTGGAGCAAAGCACAAGGTGAATGTTTTCCCTTGTGCGGCATGAAGCCTGACATTAAGAAGTACTTTGGTTTATGGCCTTCAGTTGATGTAAATCAGAACATTTGCATGACACCAGAACATGTTTTTTTGGTGGAGTCCTTTCAAGAAGCACACCAGCACGGTTACAGTGAAATCTGTCTGAAGGAGGTGAACTCTGACAAATGACAGCCATATCATGAATAAAACATTGTGTGAACAGAGAATAAATTCAGAGTATTATCTGACTTGAGTGTGTGATGCAACATGAAGGAATTCTTGGTTCTGTCCTAATCTTTCATTCCCAGATCTTCCAGTATAATTGTGAGAGACAAATAACTTCTGCCTTTGCAAATCATCTGTTTCTGGGTTCTACATGAAAATATAACACTGATAAAAGAAAAGTTATTTTTCACTTATAGTTTCTCCACTGTATCTAATGTCCAAAATGGCTAATTGGTGAGGTGTCCAGAACTTTAAGTGAGACCCTGTGATGTAGGGCAGCAGCTGACTAGAGGTAAATGAGTCTGTTCTGACCCTGCTGACATAGCTGGATCCTCTCCAGATAGCACAGCCTTGCACACAACTCTCTCTAACCAAGCTTTGACAGAGACTAATGTCTCAACATTAAGCATCCTGCACCACTTTACATTTGCCCATAACCTTGCTTTGTTTTCCCCTTTTTGTGATACAGTTTTACATTACTGCGAATCTTCACAACACGGGGAAAGACAAGCTGCTTTCATATTCATTGGCTGTAAATATTTTAGGAGTCAGACCAAAGTAAACACTGGTCAATTCAACAGGGCATAGTCACACATCTGTCAGCACTTCCTGTGTAATTATACTTGAGGCTTTGCAGCCAAATAGAGCATTAAGAAAATGCATGAGGCAATGTTGTGTTTGTTTTTGGTAAGCAGATGCAAGCAGAGGAGGGTGGAGGGATGTTTTGTGTTTGCCAGTAATAAAAAAGGAGGATACTTGTGTTTATTTAGCTTTCCCTACTTTGTCTGATAATGAAGTCTGTCCATACAGAGCATGGAAACAATCCCACCAAGGAATGTAGGGAATTTATTTCAGAATCAGATCACACTTTATCTCGCAACATATAATAATGATGTAATCCTCAGAAATTCAACAGCAATGGCGATACGAAAGCATGGCACATAATGAATAACATGCTGATGTATAACACCCAAATGTCGACTGTACTGCCAGTTTAATAAGTATCTTTCAAGCCCCAATAAAACTTACATTTATATATCTGAATGTAGCACATGAAGTGCTACAGTGAGAATGAGAAATGCTGAATTGAAAAACAAAACTAAAATCACGGCTTTGAACACTCAAGAGGAAAAAAAAATCTTATCTGTCATTTCCCAAGGGAAATTAATCAACAGTTTAACAAGAAATACATATCTTTGTTTTATAACAGTTTGTGTATCACTTGTGTGACAAATTCAATTTTAAGTAGATGAAGTAGCTGTGGTGGAACACATTGCATTACTGCCAAAAAAATAAAAAGCCTCCATCATCATGTTCCATAAGGCGAGGCAATTTCTCCACAGGAAACTTGTACAATATAAAAATAATCACATCATTGCTCGGTAGAGTTTTATGTCAGTCAAGAAACTTGTATTACCACAGTTCCATAAGCACACAGTTTCTGCCATCTGTATGGATTTGCTCCAAGGTTACATTACATTCAAAGTCATATTACCATAGTAGGCAATATATTCCTGTTCACATTGCAAATCTGATCTGATACAATGAGCCAGTAAATAAAAGCCAACCAGGCAACTAGTTGAATGACACTGTCCTCCCCTACAAAACTATGCAAGCATTAAGTATTCATTAACACAGTGTTCATCTCTCCCTAAACATTTAAGTGACATCCAGCACAATGTATAACACATGAAACACACCAGTGTTGCTTTCAAAACAGTGGTAAGTTAACAGATTAATGATGCTTAGCTAGTCTGGCACAACATGTGATTCAGTAATACATTATTGAATTAGGTTATGGATTTGGAATCATGTGAAAACGGTGACAAGTCATTATATCATCAGCTGCCACTTTCTTTTTTACACAAACACTGAGTGTTTGTAGCTACTTTAGTTCAGATCCTCAGTCTTATCGACAACTCCAAACTAAAGTATCAAAGTTCAGGTTTTTGACCTTTCAGTTAATCTCTAGGGATACACAAATACAGTGTCACAGAAATCCATCTTGTCACTGTGGAGATATTTCAGTCTGATGAGCACCAAAGTGGTGAACTAACCAACCAACAGGCTGACCACATAAATATGATGTGAACATCTAACATTTCAAACAAATGCACAGTATGTGCTAAACAAACTGTGATCTGCATTATCTAAAAAAAGACTAAACTAGACTAAATGTTTCTTTGAGCGTTCCACATTTATTTTTATATGTAACTTCACAATGATAACAGCTTTGAACCGGAAATTCACCCTGGGGTCTGCCCTCAAATGTCCCATTATCTGCTGAAGAGCACCATAAGTCCTTTTTGATGGTTTCCTAGACTGTCAGTTCTGCTATTGTCCAGGAGGATTGGTCTACTATGTCAATTTTGAGTGACACATTTTCAGTATAAAACGTAAAAGAGTGTTTCATGACAAGCTTAACAAATACTCAATAAAATGGTAGATTAATTGAACCTACTTTCCTCAAGCACACCCCATGTTTCATCTAACAAGAGAGATTACAGAGGTTTTTTGCTAACAATAACCTTTTTCATATGATATGATGCTACTGACTATAACCAATGGAAAGTGGTCTAGCTCTACCTTAAGCCTCCTTTCCTTTATTTATTGTCACCTACCCTGCATCTCATTTACCTTTTAACTGAACCTCTCAAAGAAAGCTGAGCCTTGCATTTGAAGGTCCTCCTCACATAGACATGCAAGCCCTGCCTGTTAGCTTACCTTGACAATTATGCATTTGTAGACATCCTCATAAATATTCATAACTAGGGGGTGGACCTCACCAACCAGTGTTGACATTGCAATCATGCAAAATGTATGTAACAACAGCACATATCACATATATGGATCATTTACAGGCAATAACACGTTTATTTAGAGACAATATAAAGATTACAGACACTGTATGAACAGGTGCCCTGAAATCTGATCTATGTTCTAATTATGCAAAAAATACTGTGTACTTTATTTTACAACACAATTTCTTATTTCTGAGTTATAATCACACTTTTATCCATAATCCACAAAGTCAGGGGGAAGGAGTAAATGTTAATGAAAGTATGATTTTGACACGTTCAATAACACATTGTTTAGAAACGCATTAAGATTATTTTTCCATTTTTCCTCTTCTCCTTTTAAAACCTGTATTTAAATAAACCATATAAATGACAGGTGCAACTCAGGGTATCAAACATGTCTGACTAATTCTGAATAATTTCCTGAGCTGGGTGACAAATTCTGCCTTCCTCCTGCACTATGCGTAGCCATTGAGTGTAGGCATGCATACAAAGTAGGGTGGATATTTAGCTTGGCTTGCTGTAGTGTCGCTTCCCACCTCTCTGTAAACCACCCCACACTTCCCTGCATGCCTTCCTCTTGCTCCAGCCTCGGCTCCCTCTGACATAAAAGGGCATGTCCTCTGAGGTTCCTGTCCTTCCCTCTGTGTCTGCCAAGCTATGTCCCTGAGAGACTCAGCAACTGGTAAAAAGTAACACAAAAAAGGTGTCTTGGTTTGGAAGAGACAGTCTGGGATTACTCACCCACCCACATTTTTATGGAAATCCTAGCGGGCAACTTTTTAAATTTCGCAAAATACAGTCAACGTGGAAAGAAAATGAAACTACCCTGCTCATGGTTGTGGGGCAGAATAAGCACTGAGTGCTTACCGCTTACTCATTACCCCTCTTGGCCTCTCCTTGAGGAGAGCTGAATTCAGCTGCCAGAGATGTAGAAGATTCACAAGCCTTACCTGAATAATTGATATAAAAACTCAGCTAGGGAAGAAAGTATTAAGCTGGCAATCTGCAGCCTCTTATTGATAAGTTTGTGTACAGGTCCCGTGCCAGGTTCTGAGAGCTGAGACCATGACTCACACTGTAGCTCAAGACTCATTCTCTCTACTGAAAGAGTACAGACTTTGCTCAGGGGCTAGAGAGTTTTAAGAATAAATAATGATGACGATAAGGTAATGTACTGTAGCATTCATGAACTAAAGTAGTTCTGGCTTAACTTGGCTTTAATGAGGGATCTTCTAGAGATTTCACAAAAGGCCGATTGTGAATAGTGAATATGATCTAATATTTGCATTTCTAACAAATAATAACATACAAGCTGTATGTCAATGTCAATTTTTAGCCTTTAAAAAATATTCTAAAGCTATAAAGTTTTTTACACATCCACCCTACATCAACATAAACAATTAGAAACATATATAAAACAATATGAGATCTACTTATAATTTTGTTGTGTTTGACAAGACTTGTAAGACTTCTTTGGCGCTTAATTAATTTCCTCTTATTATTTAAATTAGAACAGCAGAACAGTCTGAATTGTATAACATGTATTTGTTTCCTCTGTTTAAATAGAAAAAATGCATTTCATAATAGATTTAGTCTTTGTGCAAAAACACTATAAAATGTATATCCTATCTATATGGCCTAAAACACTTTAAAAATATTTGTGCATTTTATTTATTTATTTTTTTCACATTTTATATCAACTCTGGTCTGTTTAGACGTTCTATTGTTTAAAAATATTTCAGGGTCATATTTGTGGGCTACAAACTACATTTGCTGCAGGATGCTATGAACCATGAAGAGATGAGAGAAACCAACAGGAGTTAGCAGCTTGGGAAAATAAAGTGAGCCCTCAGCTGCATGCAGACAGACTAGTGAAAACTCTTTTACTTCTGATCCTTTGCAGTGAGTGTCAGGCTGTTGGCTGAGAGTTAGGTAAAGACACAATACAGAGAGCACACTGTGTATAGGGTGAAATTATTTGTTCATATTAAAACTAAAATGCATGTTTGCTGGAGTTTCAGATGCTTTCACCCCCCAAAAAACACGCCTCATGTTAAAGCCCAGAGCAAAACTAAATGAATGAAGCCAAAACCAAAATCTGGACTGTTGCTCATATCTGTGATGCAGTGATGTGGTTTTCACCAGTACACAGAGTTCACACATCCATCATACTAATACTGTGATCTCTATTGTTATTTTGTTTAACCATGACTGTTTCATAACCTTTACTTTGTTTCATATAATTATGAACACATTATTAGCAGGGACGAGCGAACTACAACGTGGACACTTTATTGGTCATGTGGGAAAATAACCACGTAAATAACACTGTGTGTGGGCGCAGTGTCTTGTCAAAGTCTTCTCTGACATGTGGAGCCACGGACTGAACTGCAGACCAAACATTTTTTACATGACACACTCTACTAACTGACACTGAACTACTCCTATGGTGTGAGAACCTGTTGATTTTGCTGCAATCGAAGTTTCTTTAAATAAAACACACTGTCAAGACATCTGGCACAACAGGGGGACAAGTTACCAAATACTGTATCTGTCCAACAAATCAAAATGTTAAACACGAATTCTGCTCCCCAATTTTATTCCCAATTGCTTGTTGTGAACTCAATAACTCAAAGCCAATTTATCCCATGAAAAGTCATCACCATTACTGTTCATTTAAACAACTTTTTTTATTTAAGTAATAATTAGAAGGAAAATAATGTTCTCCTGTTAGATGGAGGCCTTACGTGATATATCAAATTTGAATTCTTGAATCAATTACAAAAGAATAGTGATTTTAAAAGACTGAGCACATTTTGTATTATTCATCCTTTATATTGTTCATCTAAACCCAGCATCCCGTGTGATTTGTCATGATTAAATTGTCATTCACTGATTCATTACGGTTTAAAATTCTCGGTTCTGTGTGAAATTCCTTTGAACACAAAGCTCATCTCTGAGCACTGAAAACAAGCAACAGGGGAAATGGAAGAAATATGAGACTGAGAGAAAAATGAAGGACAGTGATGGCAGGGAGAAACTGTGAGATGCATTTGACCTGAGTGGTGATAGATTGAAGAAGATCACATGCTGGCAACTCAAGTTTGAGACTGTGCTGGACAACAGAGATTCATCAAATGCCCTGCCATTCTCTGACTACAGCAGAAATTGATGCCATGCCACTATATTTCTCCCAAACTCCTCAGATATCATTTGTATTTTCAGACAAATGATGCAATCAAGATGTTCTCAGTTAAACTGAAATAAATATTCACTTTTGCTAATAAACCACATTTTGTTTAGTCTACTGTCACATGATTGATGTGCGTGGACTGGCATTTAATGGGTTCATACAGTAATGCCACTTCAGGTCCTGTGGCCACACAGCTTGTTAATCATCTGGGGATGGAATTAGAAAGTCCTTGCCCAGCCCCATCTGTGAATTCAGCATTTCCCTTACTGTTACTGTGCTGGAGCTGCTAATGATTCTGCAGGTGCTGAAATAACATAATCAGGTAACATCTATGGGAATCCTTGCTAACATTAGCAAGCTAAGCCTCCATTTCCATTAGGTTTTAAGAGGAATGTAAACATACATTACCTATACCACTTATCCTGTGCAGGGTTGGGGGGCTGGAGCCGATCCCAGCTTTCACAGAGTGAGGTTGCCAGTCTAGCGCAGCTGATACAACAAAATAACAAAAAAATGTTGATGGACAGAGCGCTTAATGGTTAATAACACTATTGAACTGAGATTTGCAACTTTGTAGATACAGCATGACAGTCATTAGTGTGGTACTCATATTGATATCACCACTGACACAAGATCTGTGATGTCAGCTGTGACTAGGGAACAACCCTTCCAGTCTTTGAAAATATCAAAAAACTATTTGGAATAGTGTGAACAATGGTTGCATAATAATCTGTTTTTGTTAATTAGAAATGATGGTGTATATACTTACACAATAGGTGAAGAAAATAATTCTGATTTCTATTTGACCTTATAGTAGAGGTTGAAGCAATCACAGCTGTGTTAATGTATCTATATTTATCTTTAGTTCCCATTAAATCTCAGACTGATGATCAGATAATTTGGTGCACAGACAAGACGAGAAGGAATTAGGAAACAGAGTGTGACTACTATGTTAAAACCAGCTCGTCTTTTACAAGTCCCATTTCAAAGCAGACCGACGAGACAAACTCATTAGTGGGTGAAAACAGAACATCTCAAATGCTAACCACAAAGCCTTTATCTATTGCATATGTGGACTGGAGACACACAAGCAGCATTAAATCACTGTAACCATGGCAATGTGCATTACCTGACAAGGTTAGTTGTGTTTGACAGGGCGGTGGGTGTTGCATTATGCAGCCGAGAGGGCTCTACGTTCTGCTGACGGTCAAGTTCGGAGTAGTGACAGTGCCTGGCTGCCCCTGATATTGCAGTGGTGTCTGTAGCACAGGTGCACTTATACATAACAGGAAAATGTACAAATGCAACAATACATAAAGTGAAAACAGATGTGGATTGACAGAATTTATCAATCATCGCTTTATAATGTGATGCTCAATGATTTCAGTGGATCAGCAGTGTTGCAATAAAGTGTCACATTGCATTAATGAGCAAACCACAAATTTAGTCAGTATTAACAAATTGGACTACAGCAGCAACAGCATGAAGAAAAAAGTTTGTGATTTGACTTGAAAGATTTGTTTACATTTACGTAACCCTTATAGTCATTTGCTCCTAATGCATGAAGCTGGATCATGACCTAGACTCATTTTAAATGAGCGTCTCGGTCATTTTCCTTCTCTTGCTGAAGTCTACTGGATGCTCTGAAAGTGTTTTTGTGACTAATATTTATAGTTTAATGGGGTTGTGAAGGAGTTTAAAGAAGAGATGGACATGATTAATTGATGTTTTCTGTAATAAAAATGGATGATTAACTTGTTTTAATGGGTTTGTCAAAGGCAGCTGGGGAAAAAAGGAAAACAAGCAGCTTGAAGAGTCATTTAGGTTGCATGGAGTAAATTATTTTAGTGTCTCCATTAAACTGAAGACAATTCGGGGGCTTTTTTTCTCAGATAAGCCATTGGCTTTGATATTATAGTACTGTCTTAATACAAAGCTTCACATACTTCATTCTGGCTGCCAATAAGCTGTTAAAGAGAATGTACTTTCCCTTTTCTTCCCTAATTGATGTTAAGGATTATTAGCATCACTACTGCCTTTATAGCTAATTAAGAATACTTTTTTTTGTATATGTTGAGAAAAAAAGTACAGTATATAGCCATTTAATAATGATGGTATAATAAACCAACCTGTGAAAATATGTTTGTTGCCTTTTCAAGTTTAATTAATGTTTTACTCAGTGGACATTTCAGTTTTAATGTTCCTCATGCTATGTTAAGGGTTGGATAGGAGAAATAAACTTAACAATGTTATTTCCTTCCCCACTGGGTAATCCAAACATCAAGATTTCATGTCAAAATAGAAGCAGATATGTCTGCGTTTCAGGATATTCTAAATCCAGGTGACACATCCAATGTTGTAAACACAAGGCCGCAGCCAGCACCATGACTTATGGCTGTACGATAAACTATCTTTTAAAAAGAGGAATTTCGAGCAGACAGGCAGGGGATGTATGATAGATTAGTTGTGTCAGGGTTTATATCAGCCATTTAAGTTGTCACCCTCTACAGCAAACAGCCTCGCAGGCAGACAAACCTCAGCAGATTTCTGCACGGTGAACACTTTTCTTCTTATGCAATAAAGCTGGGGGATATGGCTGAGGGATTATACATGCATGATGAATGGAAAATCTAGAGAATGGACTGCACATTGTAGAAGACACATCATCAGCATCTATACACATCATGTTCACTCCATTGTACTCTTATATATTTGTCCTTTTCTCACTCGATATTCATCAATAACAGCCATTCTTAATAAACCAATTCTGGATTTGCCATTGTCGCTCATTTGAGCCTTTCCTCTGGTGGCCCACCCAGCTGCATCCCCTGCCAATCTAATGGTATTTTCTCATATCAACCAGCTTATCAAATCCAAATTTCAATGATGGATAAATCTGCCTGAGCTGACGCGCTGGAGTGCCGCCTGCTGCTATCAATCAACGTGTTGCCAGATGATTGTGTCCTGCTGGAATGTGTGACATTATGAGGTCTATTTAGAGGCACAGCTGAGTTACAATGGTTCCAATCCTTCAAAGTCAATTTTCATCACTGGTCACCCTTTTAGAATCTATGCTATGCCAGAAAAGCCCAGTTTATCCCTTTGTGGGTATCCCAGCCATATTGAGCCCTTTTCGAAGAGCACAACCACTGTTGCCTCTTATCTCTCGGGATGCACTGTCCACTTTCCCCAGATGTTTCTTTAAATGTTGTTGTGGATTTTATGCATGTTGAGAGCTACACATACTTTTCCATACTTTTTTAAGGCGGCTGCTGAAGAAAGTTAATCTGAATAAAACCTTATTTAGTTTCTCTAAGGTATGCAACAGTTATCACGCTTATTTTCAGACATGATGGCCATCACTGCTTGTGCTTGCACTGAATGCAGACATCTGTTGGCAACAACTATTTCTGCAGACTGCAAAAAAAAATTAAAAATGTATCAGTAGACACGTTGGAAAATACAGTTTAAAAAGCCAGAACAAAGATATTAGGCCTTTAACAAAATAGAGATGTTCTCCAAAAGAATCCCAAGGAGCAGGTTTTAAATAAATTCATTCAAGTCAGCTGCATCAGTAAGATACATTTTCAAAGGCCTAATCTTTGCAAGAGGAGGCAGATCTGACTGAAGCAGTGTTTGCGAGTTTAAAATGCCAGCCTTGAACGTTAGTAATTGCGGAGCTTTTTCTCCTGGCCATTTAAAGTCTGGATGTCTGGCAGGGGTTGCTACTCTCTGTTTGGACAACACAAATTAAACAGATATTTAGGGTATTAATCAAACCTTAAAGTAGAGTTTGCAGGCACAGTCCCATCCCAGCTACTACTCAATATACTATACATTAAATATTGCTCCAATTGTGACCTTAGTGAGTATCAGAATATGTAATTCAGTCTATTTTTGTTAGTTTGATCTATATACATTTTTCACACAAAGTTGGCAGAGTAGCATCTTGGCATGTCAGTGATAATGACCTAAGTGTTTATGCTCTTCAACATTGTTTAACAATCCTAAACACAATCAGCAACAATGTACGTCTCCACGATGATAAGAAAAGCTTAATGATTTAATATTCTTATCTATTTTCATTCATGCAGTGCTGTTATTTGAATCAGCATGCAAGGAAGGGTCTATTACCCAATTAAACACAGGAAATGGAGGTATGTTAGAGACATTAGGTGATAGCTCAGGCACTGATTAGGTTTGGAATAAAATCCATGACTGAGAAACTCAAATTAAATTATTTGTCACTTAAATGATACATCTCCAAGACAAATGTGACTAATAACTGAACCTTGGGGCACACAAGAATTCCCATTTAATCGCATTTTGCCACTAAACATCACAAGCACTAAACAGTGTTTTACTGGCAGATTAAAAAGTAGGTAATATAACCATAAGCAGATCTTACCTAAATTTACTTTTAAAATGTACTTCTGCTTTCAGTGGATAAAATCTCTCTGAAATGACACAGAACCTGACAAGGCAAGGCTTAAAGGTCATAGCTGAAATTGCCTGGGCGCAACCACTAAAGAGTAACATTCAAGAATATAGACAGAAAAGAAAATGAGTTATTTAGGACCCCTGATCCCAGCACAATGAGCAGAACACACACTGTAAGTCCATGAATATCTCAGGGCAGATAAACCATGGCATTTCACGCATAACAAAATCACAATGTCCTTTTGATTAAATTAAAGACCTTAAGTTGAAGCAGAAGGAGATTCTGAGTAACACAATCAATTCCCTTTGGCTTCAGAGGTCTATAAAATGAAACCATTTTGCCACTGTGTGGAGCAGGGAGAGGGGGATGATGAGGGGAGCTTTGGAGAGGGATGTAAATAAAACGTGAGTGGGAGAAAGGGAAGACAAAACAGAGCAAGATAGAGGAAATGGGAGAGGATCATTGTGGAAGATAAGACTTAAGTGAGAAATTGATTCTGCCTGTGTTGTAAAATGAGTTAGACAGTGTATGAACATTGTGTAATGTTGAGTTCACTGGTCCTCTAAATTGCTATTTATTATTGTAAACACAATACATGTTTTGGCTCTTTTTTGTACATTCAACTTCAGCTTTACAAGGTGACATTTCACCATCATCTAAACAGCAGAGTCAGTTATTAAAGCAAATTCAAAGCATTTAAACTATTTGTTTCAAACCACTTTAATAAATAGCTATAGCCTTCATTGTCTTTCTGTCAATCCACGCACCAAACCCCCCCCCCTTCATAACACTTAGAATAACAGTTAACGGTGCATTTTTGATCTGCATGCGTTAGTCGTTTCTTGATGAATCACATATTCTTATAAATGTTGTTCATTAGAAGATAAATAGTTCGAGCTTGTAACTCTGCCTGGAACACCAAACCTGTGTTACGTACATATTAAACAAATGAGACAGTGAGAAATGAGAGATGAGTTGAACTTTTTAGTGATTTTTATTTTACTTTGACAGAGCCAGGCTAACTGTTTCCACTGCCTCTCTCCACTGTTTTTACTCCAAGCTACAGTAATTGCTTCCCAGCTTGTTTGGCTGAAGGTGCTATTTCAGGTTAAATTAAAAACAACCTGTGCACGCTCCTTATTTATTCTGAGTTAGGGATTTATTCAGTCCCTTTCTGAGAATTCGATTTTCTCATCCAACTAGTACATTTACCCAAATGTTAAAAATTGCTTTGAAAGCAAAACACTTTATTTCTCATCTCATTTATGATAATAAAAGTTAAAATATGTAATATATATTCTGTCTTACCTTATTGCAATATTGTCATTCATTGTGTCATGAGGTGATGGTATACCAAATTATTAATCAAAGTGGATTAAAGCTGCACAGCATCTAATTTAAAATGCAGTTGGAACCAATACTGCTAATAGAAGTTAAGTCTAAAGGGACTTATCACCTTCTGTTCAGTCTTCATTAGTCTAGTGTTCATTCTTTGAAAAACCCTGCCATGGTCTATCCTTTGACTCTGGAGCCCTACAATATCAGAGGAAGATGTATCATGGTGCAAATAACAGCTTTAACTCTTTGTTATAAGAATCTCTTTGTTTGGCTCATGAAAGAAATCACTCACTCGAATTTCATCATTCGACTGTGAACAATGTTGTGAGAGGTGACTTGTTTGTTTTTTAGAGCATTTAATTAATTCAGCACTGACTCATGCTTATTCATTTCACTCATTCATTTATTGATTATAAGAAAAAAAAGAGAACTTTTCCATTCATTTCAATATGTCTAATTAAATAAAAAGACTTTAGTTCAGTTATATGCTGCACCTAATGCAAGGATGTTTCAAGGACTTAATTTCTTATGAGTTTTTTTTTTTTTTAGATGTACTCAGTTTCTCTGAACCTGGCTGACAGTTTTGCTTGTTAGTGGTTCTTGCTGCCTTTTACCTCCCAGCACTCTGAGAACAGCTGGAGCCTCCAGCATACAGCTGTAAGTTGTGTGAGCAGGCGGAGAGTAATTGTTCTAATCATTATTTTAAGTCTTTTATATTTGATCTATTTTTGTTAGAAACTACAAGGAATTATGATCCCAGGGAGTCCATTCTTTATATGGTGAAATTAACAATTGCATACTGTGTAATACTCTTACTTTTGATGTAACGCACTCAGCAGCTATGAATGGAATGCTTTCCTGACACAAGGTACAGCAGGAAATTCGGTTTCACAATTGTTAGAAATCCAAGAACATTCACAAGTACTTCAATCTCAGCTACTGTAAACTGATTAGGTTCACTTCAATTCCCTGTGACTTTTCCGGAGGCATGCTGGGAAAATAAATCATTAATTCAATTGGAATGGGCAAGACAGTGGCTTTAGTTAAAATAAAAATAAGTACAACACCTCATCACAAATTAACACCTGAGACGCAGTTATCATTACAAACTAATAATATATGACACTGTCAGAGTATCCTGGAGGAGTTATGGATTCGTATTTGCTTTTGCGCATTGTTTGGCCCCAGCCATGCGTTATCAGTGGTTGCTGAGCCGATTCAGCCTGTTGAATTGGTGCTAGAGGCAGTCAGTGAGAGAAAGAAAAGTGTCTGACTGGCTGTCTAGCCTGTATCAAACCAGTGATATCAAGTGAAGTATGTTTTTTCCCTTGTTCTTGTTTTGACTTCTTCTTCCACAAGTAAGAATCCACAAAACCTGGGCAAAGAAAAAAAACTTTACTGTGCCAGTTGAGACTTATTTGGATATATCTTCCAAACATATAACAAGACAGTTTAAACAGATTCCCACAGGCAATGGAACAGTGGTTTGTTGTGTGTGTGTGTGAGTTTCATTTCTGTAATGACCATTCACCAGGTTTTCTGTTTTGATAACAGGTGTGAAATTCTTTAAATGAAAGAAAATTGAAGCACAACTTTGTGGTTCACTTAGTTTTGAATATTTAAGTCTCACTGTCTTTAATTCAGATTCTACA
>OMLM01009213.1:14622-24892 GCA_900302695.1 Helostoma temminkii | reverse complement strand
AAACACACATTTTCTTTCTTGCCTATTTAACCTCACACATTGCACGCTTGCCATCCACCCCAACCACTCCCTTGCAACTCCCTAAATCTAGCTTCACTCATTCAAAAAATACACAGCGTCAGAAAATAATGATACTCTCACTACAAAATCCTAAGTTGCAGTTAAGATGCATAGGAAGATAATTTTCAAGAGACAGCGTGGTTAGAAGAGCTAGTATTACCTAGAAGTAGATTTTATTAGTGCTGGAGAGAAGCTGGCTATAGCCACCTGTTCCCACCTGTTTCCAGGCTTTGAGTTAAGCCAAGCTAACTGGCTACAGCTACATATTTCCCACACAAATATGAGAGTGCCATCAATTTTCTCATCTAATTCTCTGCAAGAATGTGCAAGCACTATCCTTAAAATGTCAAGTCATTTAAAATGATTTGAACTCACTTGAAAAACATTTATAGGATATAAAGAATAATTACTTTTCCAAGTATCTCAACCTTTACCTGAGGTCATGAGACTGAATAGCACTTTTGTTGACACACCAGTAATGACTTTGCAGACACACCAGCATTGACTCTAAACTCTGCAGTCTTACTGCAACAAAAGGAAAACTCTGTGTATTAATCTTATAGCAATGTATCGAATACATGTGGGAGCACAGTGAAGTCAGTGAGGCTCCTGTCAACACCTTCACATCTCAAATGGTGCTGCAAATAATTGACTTATGTTGCTGATGCTTCATACATCAGATAGTTTAAGTGCTGCTGTGGCCTATGCATCACTCACCCACCCAAACACACACACACACGAAGATCTTGCTGTGAAGTATTTTTCCATGTGTAAAAATAAATGTTACACTGATGCACTGTGTTTCTGGAGAATGTGTGAACAATGAATGGTTTTCTGCACTGAGGATTGTATAAGCTCCATCCAAGAGATTTTAATGTCTAAAAGATTATAAACACTAAAAAACATTTTCATTTGAGGTTAGTGAAACATAATGATTGCCTTAATTTTTAGTTTTATGTCTAAAACAAAATTTAGGGCTTTTGGCCTTGGAAGTGACTGTTTTGTAGACTATTTATTTATTGCTTATATTACTGTAGAGCTCCCCCTTTTTAAGCTGAGTGCTCGGGGATTGTATGTGTTTGTTGTTGCTAGGTTTACAAATGGCTAAATGGAACAGGAACAACAGTTTACATTTAAATTGTTCACTAGCTATTTACTCTTGTGATGCAGCACATTTTTTGGAAGTTAAAACTGACCAATCTGATGTTTACCATTGCTGTTACATACCATGCAGGAATCCCAGGCTACGGATTGACTCAGTCCTCCCCGGACTGTGAATCATAACCTGTCTGCAGAGGTCACATCATAAATGCATGAAGAAACAATAATTCAGAGGGTGACAATGTTTCATCAGAGGGCAATATTTCATATGGCCCGTCTCACAGCCTGTCAGCCTTTCCTGGGAAGGCTTCAAAGCCAGAACAAGTCATGCTTGCCTTTGGAGTTATTGATGAAGAACAATTTGAGAAGGATGGATTATCATAAATATCTGGAACAGCAAAATAAAATTATCTGCACCCCCACATGACCCTGATGCACCCTGTGCTGACTGGCTGTTCCTCAGTTACATTATCGGGTCAGAAAATGTCACAGCCCGGATTGAAAACAGTTGTTTGATCTAATGAAGTGCATCTCTCTGTGCAAGATTATATCTATGAAGCAGAGGACAGTTACTCTGCAGTGACTGCAGCTGGAATACACACTGAACAGTGTAAAAGAGACACTTCTGTTTATGAAGTCCAACTTGAAGCCTGCTGCATTTTATTCATATCTTCAGTGCACAGTGTTTAATGCTGCAGGATACATGCAGTATAATCCCTCAACAAACTCAAATCATCTGCTTCATAATGGGGCTGCCAGAACATGTCAACAAACAGTGGCCCAGTTTTATCTCAACATTGCCAGTGGATCATTAGCTTCTATCACTCTGCTCAAGTTGGAGTGGAGTTTAAATGGCTGAAGGACTTCTGTTGCATATTCATCCTTAACTGGCACCACTTTCACTCTAGACATTTGTCACGTTGTGGGAAAAGATTCTAATTTTACATTTTATTTTCCTGGGGATGGTTCATCTCATTGAAAACAAGGGACACAGTGAGATGCAAAGTCAAAAACATTTTCCCATAAAATATGTCAACTATTTTGTGAGGGACAGTACACTCAGCTGACAGTTTGTTAGGCACACTAAGTGAAATCTAATTCAGTCTAATGCTGCAGTATGACTTCCCTTCATGAAGATGATGGTGTCTAGAAACACAACTAATGTTGCTCCGTATTTAAAAAGATGTCTAAACAAGCAATTGTTTGCTCACGTTTAAGATGATGACATTTCAGTATTTGTTGCATTGCCCCTAAGTAGAAAAAAAATATTTAATGCAGGTTTTAACATTTCACTGTTGGCGCTTCATTTTAGTATAGTACTTATATAGCAGTGACATTTAGGGACACTTTATGTGCCAGGAAAAAAAGATGGTATGTTACGGATATTCAGACACTTTCCCCTGCTAATTAGCCTCTGCAATGACAGTGTGTGTTTTCCATGAGAGCCCAAACTAACACCTTCATGTTGTCAGGAAATAGCCTCAAGACGAAAATTAGTGCAAGATGCAGATATGGGGAGGCTCTTGGGTTTAGTATACACTTTGCTGCACACGGTGTCAACAGGAATGTTTGATGTTAGAAGACAAAAATCACAAGCATCAGAAAACAATCCTCCTGTATAGATCCACCATTAGCTGGAGACAGTGTTTACCTAATTGAAATCCACCTCATTAAACGATTTTTTAACGAATATTAGTAAGCCCAAACACGTGCTGCTTTGTCTACCACACAGTTTACTGCTCTAGGTGAGGTTGCTTGTTTTGCATCCAAGAGGCCACTGTGTGGGTTTATATTTTCTGTGTCATTTACTGAGAAGCGATTGCAGCAACAAAAAGAAACAGAAAATGAAAAGCCCCTTTCTTGCTTATATGCATCATTGTTTTTCTGCAGTGCCAAAGCCGCCATTACACACCACCCTCATGTAGCCGTTATCACAGGTATTTTGCTTTTGCCAAATGTGCAAGTGCTCCATTCAATATGGCTGAATTCCTCAGTGATATGTGGCTGAAGTTTCTGAGAGCCAGTCTGAAGGGCAAGAAAAGGCAACAGCTCCTAATAAGGGAGCTTTATTAAATAGCATCCCAAAAGCTCCAACAGTATGTGACAGCCAGGGTTCATATGGCAATACGCCACACACTTAGTTGTTTTTCTAGTGTATTCAAAAGCCTGAAGCCTGTGGTTGGAAACATAGTTTCAAAATTAAAATATATTATTATTTCATACTGTTAAAGAAGCTGGGACACCACAATATATGAATGGTGCCTAATACAGGATCTTAAAAGTGAAATATGCATGTTTTGTACATATATAATATCTGAATGAGCTCATTTAGTAATTGGCTTGATTTTGTATATGCGGTGTTTTGACATATATTTTTATGTTGCATTATTTATTGACCTCCTTGTTGTTATTCATAGGCAGAATTTCAATTCCACATGCTCGATATACATTTCATACGACTCGTTTCTAAACCGTATTTCATTATTCGTTCATTCATTTGGAGAATGTGGTCAAATAGGCAGCACTTTTCTCTGCTCTTTTAATGCATCTGATAGTGCCTGTATTTTATATATTTATTTATTTGGAATAATATAACAAACCACAAAGTACTGGCTGCTCTTGCTGTTTACTGGGTTCATTCAGTTTGTCCAAAAATGCTGCCAGAGGGGTTCCAATTTGTGATGGCTGGAGCTCCAAAATCAATGTTCTGTATGACCTTAAAAGGCCCAATTTTGTTTTCTTTCTTGCCATTTCGGGGATAAAAATGCCTTTTGCATTTTAGTGATTTCTAAAGCAACAGAAATGTGTATTGTCCAGAGGGGAAATTCAAACAATGCAGACAGAAAGGTTTTACAGCTGTTAAGTAGATTTAGTATACATGATTAGCTGTCACGCGCAGTCAGACGTTGTATTAATGGGTCTGTCAGTCAGTTTGACAGTGAAAAATGTTTTTGCTCTCATGATTTATATTACTGTTGTCAGGATATAAAGATTATAGGATTTCCGCTGAGGGAGAAAAGTAAACATGCAATTTAGATTTTGTACCTTATTAGATGTAGAGACCTAAAATGTATGGGTCTTTTACATATTATTGAAAAAAAACACCCGACAGAAATCCTACACAAATCAGTCTGAGATTAACAGATTAGAAACGTCTATATGTATTTCCTTTAATGTCTGTTCTGGGCAAGTTCAGTTTTGCTTTCAGCAAATTCAGTATGATCTTGAACTTTAACTAACAGCCCATCTCTCTCGTCAAAAGCGAGTTTTTCCACACAGTGCTTTGAAGTTCAGTGTCCCGGAGATGCGTGCCCCAGAAGCCCTGTGGGATTTAGGGTGAAATGTCCTTATTCAAATTTTTTGTCCTTGCCCTTGAGAGACTGTGTATGCATGTCACCAGTGGTAAAGCTTTATATCTGGTAAGGCTGACAGCACAGTGAGAAGAGCGAGGGTGAGATCTGTTTTGAGAATTGCATGGCAACATTTGTTTGTAGAGATGACTGGATAAGGCAGGGGACCCCTCAATGGTTTAAATGTCAACTGGTCAATAAAAGCTTGGCATCCCGTCACTTCTCATTTGCAAGCGGACAGAGATGCTATTAAAATTTGAAACAAAAATTACTATTCTGACATTTCTCCGTTTACTCACTGCTGTTTCTCATGTCGGTTCTCTGCTCTGTTGTAAAGTAACCATGAAGCAGCTTTCTTCACAAAACTTTGCCTGTAAATCATATATATTATTTATACCATATGCTGTGGATGATATTTCTTTTGATTCATTAGCACACATTAGCATATTCGCTGTTTTGGAACTTAGGCCAGAGCCAGGCCAGTCCCACTTTTATTATTATTCTTCAATATGGGGCAAACTGCACATATGGGTAGACCAGAAGGTGCATACTGTATCACTCACATGTGTTAAAATTAGGCAACCTCTAGCAGCTGTAAAAAGCAGGTCAAAAAGGAGTTTCAAATGTGAGCTCCATATTTCCTGTTTCATACTAAAACACTTGAGTTGGTACTTATTTCAACCCAGGCCACAATCTTTGCTTAAACATAATTGGTTTTAAGTTTAAATCTGTTGCACTTCATGTTTATAACAATGACAAGGAAGGCACACAATAACAGCCTACCAAGTCCAACAGGAGGAGTACAGCCATAGTAATCCCACTATAGGACAGATAACAACTGATAACAGCAATTAAAAAGCATAATAATATTCAATGTGGGTGAGTTACGTTAAGCGAGTCAGTAAGTAAGTATGGATACTTGCAATAAAATAATTTGAGCATGTACTGTAGACAGAAGTGGTGTAGGACTAAATATCATACATTTTCTGGTGTGTTTTTACTGCTTTTCCGTTTTTGAACCTATTCAAACCGTAACAAAACACTACTTGTATGTACAGTAAACAGTAAATGTTGCTTCCCACTTTTCAGGATAAAGATATTATTCTAAATGGGATGTGACAGCAATCATCAATCGAGCCCTCCACCGGGCCTGATAATGATTGATGATAACAGATACAGCGTGTATGCAGAATTCATAAAAATCTTGTGGCATCCCCGCTACTGCTCCACATACAAGATTAAAAGTGCCATTCAGCTGATAAGAAGAGTGAAGGGCTTTGATTCTGAGCCTTTTCTCTGAAGAGTTTGGATTTTCTGTGCAGAGCACTCAAAATGGTAACAATGAATATGATAGAGAGTTCAAATCAAGAAAATAATCCAGGCCACAAAAAAAATCAAGCAGGCTCTCTGCTATCTACTCACAGGATTAAATCAATGAATACAAGCAAGCAAGCAAACAAACAAACAAACCAGAGAGCCAAGATAAGGATTTCTGCTGTGTCTTCTGTTAATGAGTCAACCCAGGACAGGCTGCAGATAAAACTGCTCTGCTGCCTGGTTACAGTCAACAAACCCAGTTTCATCTATGAATGTTGAGACAATTACTTTTTGTTTTGAAAAAGACAGAATGAGTCTGAACATCAACGCTCTTATGTTTGTCCCTCTGTGACTTCTATAGTCACTGCAATAATTATAAGAAGAAAGGTGTGAATAGACTATTTTCTTTATGATTTGAGTCAATCAGTGACTCAGTGGCTTTCTGCAGTCGTTACCTTAACAGAAACTGGGAAGAAAATTCACTCACTTTAAAAATAGGCTATAAGACAAATCTCAGCTACACAATAGCTACCAAGTGTAAAATGATTGTTTCTATTATTCTTGTCTGCTTTGCTACATTTCTGAGCGTCTGAACTTTAATCCTGCTATTTAAGACATTCCTTTATATCGGAAAGGCTTAGAAAATGAATTGTCTGGGGCCACTGATGATACTAATTGATCCTTTTCTTTGGTAAATTAATTACACTGATCCATTAGCACGTCTAAGTGACCTGTTGCCAATTTCTCATCTGCTCAGACTAATTTGAGGTGATGTCTCTTGAGTACTGGTGAAACATCTGCTCCTCCAGCTCACTGAACAGATAAGTCTTCTGAGGCGTTTTTACCTGTGGTGTTTGTTTCACCATAATATTAACGTTTTTCAAGCACAGCTGCAGAGTATTTCCCAGAACTGTGGCAGCAAACAAGCAAGCACATTTATCTGCAACTGCCATATTTAGCTATAATGTATCTTTACATTTGCAGTCACTGCACATTATTTACTTGTGAGACATTATCCCAGGATGAAATTTCAGCAGTGAAATCGGAGCACAAATTATGTCTTGTGAATTTTCAAGGAGGGGCGGCACGGTGGTGCAGTGGTTAGCACTGTTGCCTCACAGCGAGAAGGTTTGATGGGTTTAAATGGGTTTGATTCCAGGGGGTCGGCTCAGGGTCTTTCTGTGTGGAGTTTGCATGTTTTCCCCGTGTTTGTGTGGGTTCTCTCCGGCTTCCTCCCACAGTCCAAAGACATACAGTTAGGTTGACTGGGGACTCTAAATTGCCCGTAGGTGTGAGTGAGAGTGTGAATGATTGTTTGCCTGTACCCTGGACTGGCGGCCTGTCCAGGGTGTACCCTGCCTCTCGCCTGTATGACAGCTGGGATAGGCTCCAGCTCACCCGTGATCCCTACTGGGACTAAGCGGTATGGAAAATGGATAGATGGGCTGGATCTCTGTGCAGATAGTTAGATAACTGTGTTAATGTCAACACCTTAAAACACTGTACTTCAGTTGGATGATATCTTGGGATTTGCTTGCCTCATGTACATGTGTAACCACTGTTGAAGCTTATACATCTGCACTGGTTATTGGTTTGCAGCCTGTCTGCCTCCCTTGAACTAACTTTATGCAATGAAGGGGCTCTATTGCCCTTTGAGAGGGTGTGTGTTTGGTGTGTCTTCATGCATATTTAGTATAAAGAGAAAGAAATAAGTCAAAGTCAAATCAGTGGTCAGTGTATTTGAATAGTAAAGGTGAACTCCCAGATGTATTGGACATATAGAACGGCACATAATGGTCAACATGGAACTAATGTTGATGCAGAATTGTTTTCTTTCTCTCTCTATCCAGTGGTACACTGTGTAATGTTTCAAAATGCATCTCTTGCAAAAGTTTCCTGTAAAGGAATTATTTTGGTTTGGATTTTTACTCCTTTTTGAATGTATTACAGTATCATGTTTTCAAGATTAATTCCAGCTTTTCACATAAACATTTCAAAATATATTGGTTTATATTAATGCTTTTCAACAGATATGTTCTCTCTGAGACTGATGAGAACCAGCTCGGCCTGAATCACTGTGCCCACTTCTCAATGTGCCTGTTTCCTCGTGATGTAATTCATTTAATTTCTCATATTGTGGGACAGGATTCCAATGCCGTTGGACAGTGCAGGGTCAGAGAGTAATTTAATTAGTTAATGACAGTAACAATAATTTTATTGTTAATAATACTATTATTATTAGATAATTTTATTTGAAATAATGACCAGTACTGTTGCATTGCTTGTGTACAATCTATTTTTCAGCAACATAAAAGGAGAATGATTAGCAGCCTCTTGAGAAAGAGTCCCCCCTTTCACATAGTGTGACATCTCCTCACTCTTGTCAAAGATTAAAACTAAGGCATATCATTTTATTTTTATCTACTTTAAAACGTTCATGTCATTTGATTCTTAAATTCAGAAACAAAGAGTGGCTGTTTGCAGAATGTCATATCAAACAAATGTTCAAATCTAATGCTAAAAATTGACATGTGAAAATGTGGTTTACACACACACTGTCTCCTCTCCCGTCTTTATCATCATCGCTGTATCTGAGGGAATGTAACCTGTCAGAAAAATAGCTGCCAATTATTCAGTTGAGATGGAATCTAAATGCTCATATCATTGGTTTAATATTCCACATTGTTTACTATTAAAAGCCGTGAAGCTGCCACTTCAGGCTTGGCCCAGCAATAGGCTTTCTGAGAAGGCAAGTGTAGCTGAATTCTCAGACCTACTTCTTCCTGATGAGAACCTTTACTGGAGAATGTAGTGATGAGCAATTAGAGCTAAGTTAGACACGGTAAGTTGAATGGAGTAAAATCAAGAGGCCCCATTTGCAAATCAACATTATTCATCAGCATAGAACAAGTGAAGGACATTCAACTAAAAAGTTCAAGCACAAATGCCACAAGCATTTGTAAAGTGCACCGCTTTTCTTTCCAAGGATAATTATTGCTGCTACTGTTTTCTGGATCCCATAAGGTGAAATGATGCTGGAAATATATCATAGTACATTTTTCCTACAGTAGCTGTCTAAAAACAAGTGCACCTTAAAGGCTACTACAGTATCATCTCTCATATCTGTGCTGTGGAGAAGACCTTTGATCTGTATTTGAGGGGAACTGAGTTAAAGGTCCATGAATTCAATTTTTAATAGACGCGTTCGCTGTTGTAGTTGTTATCCTCTGTGAAGCTGTACACAACTCAAAAAACAAGGGCACAGCACATTCCTAATAGGCAGAAAAAGATTAGGCAGTTTTCTGGGTTACACTGTGCCCTCTGTGTTTTCAGCAAACTGAAACAGGGACTTCCAAACCTTGTCTTGTGCTTTATTAACTGGAAATTCCTACATTATGCTGTTTCATTAAAAGTGTTGTGACAGAAGAACTGAGCAGAGGATTGAGAGAATAATTAAAATTCAGAAGCTACATTATTGCAACAAAAGACTGCAGTACATACTGTCAATGAGTTTCAAATCAAGTTCATATCAAACGTGCCAGAAAATTTAATTTGAATTAGAGGTGACAATCAATTTCTCACAGGATACCACATAAAAGTATTTACTTAAGAAAGTCAACATAACAGACATCTACAGGCACTCGACCTAATGTCTTCGTACGTTGATTGCAAGGATGTTACACAACCCTCTTGGGTGTAATCCACAATTTCATGAGAACCACGATGACTCACATGGGCCAATTCAAAGCAGAGCTCACAGTGCTTCATGGCACAGATTAGCATACCTGCACTTTGTATTAGGAAGCTTATAGAGCAGCATTTGTATTAATTCCCCGCTACAATCACCATACTGGGTTCCATATTAATCCCTGCAGCAAACACTGAGCTGCACATAGAGGCAGCCATCAGGCGCTGTCAAAAGAAAAGAGCGTGGACAACATGCAAAGTATCATGGCTGCTGAGGGTTTGAGACATTCAGAGAGAGTGAAAGATTCATTTTTTACACAAATCCCATTTGACTTGAACATTTAAGCTTTATTTCCTGTTGTTGTAGTTGCTGTTATTGTATTAAATATGTAGCGCCTGTGTTGTAAAGTTGAGTGTGGGAAGAAACTCTGATGTGCTTTCCGCTGACTAGATGGAAAGAGAGGTGCCCGCCTTAGGAGGATTCACTGCAATGCTGCTGAAATTAGTGTCAGTGTTAATTAATTTATGCGTAAACTACCAAAGAAGCCTAATACATAGCCTTGAGAATAATCTTCCCAGGCACAGGGAAAGGTGGATGTCTCTTTATTTTGAAAAATCCCATGAATAAAACATACTTTTCTGAGAAAAAGAGGTCAAATCAAAGTTCAGTGATTTAATTTATACAAGTTTGGTCATTGTGTGAGAGGATGAAGATTTTCACACTACAGAGCAGGAAAAAAGGCTGTAATATAAAA
>OMLM01009212.1:81740-116672 GCA_900302695.1 Helostoma temminkii | reverse complement strand
AGCCTTGCTCAACATCAGAGCTGCTGGAGGCAAACAGCTTAATGTGAGAAGAATGGAGAAGAAATAAAAAGAAAAAAAAAGATTTAAATAATGAAAGAAGTTATCCACAGAGTGAATACCCTCCTCTGTGTGTGTTTTACAACATACAGTATTGTGTAACAGTTCAACCCAGAACGATCTCTGTGGCTGTAGGATTTTAACTTGAATGGAGCTTAATATTTGAACAATGAACAAGGAGTGATGTGCAGCTGTGGACCTGGAGGTAGAGCGGTCATCCACCAATCATTGTGGCTGTCAGTGGCTCAATGTCTGCTTTCTCCTGGCTAGGTGTCCTCGGGCAGCATTGCTGCATGGCAGCTCTGAGTGTATTTTTACAGATTCACTGTTGGTTTTACTTTGACCACAGCCACTTTCCTCTTAACACATATGTTAAATATCAAGAACTAAGTCCAACATGGTTGTGTCTATTTGACCTTCTTAACATTGAACAAAACCACCATAAAAGATGATAAAAAATGGAACATCACACAGGCCGTTAGCAAAAAAGTCTTGCTGTGGGTAATTTAGAACAAAATAAACCTAAAGATCCAATGCAGAGTTGAGCCACCAGTTTCTAGAGCAGTCTACAGTCAGTCCAGGTGAGCCACATGTACCTGACGATGCGACTCCTTCCTTCTTGGAAGGTGTCATGCATCTCACTTCCTCTACTTACCTAGCATATGTGGCTCTCTGTATTTTACTGTGGTTTGAGTAACAGAGATTAGCGACACAGCCAAAAAAAGACACTTTTCACAGAGAAGAAAGAACTTTAATTAAATATAGTGAGAGTCAAAAAGATAGTTTACACTTCAAAGTTCAAAATAATAAAAAAAAAAATCAACATTATCATCTTTACAGTAGTTTCCTCTGTACTCTTTCCCTCCACACTGATACTGTTGATAATGTGTGAATGATGACCACCACTGTAAGCCTGAATGCAGACAAGCCATGATAAATGTTTTGACTGTTGTTGGACAAGTGCTTCATCATACTTCCTTAAATCAAACACTCTATTTACTCCTTCCTGTACAGGTATTTATATATGTACTATAAAAACATCCCTCAGCTTTAAAACGTCACATTTCTTTCAGAGGATAAAGGATGAGGCTCACACTCAGACACTTTCAGGCACTCTAACATGTAGACAAGAACAGAAGAGTGGTCGCCAGGCCCACTTTTTGAGATAAATAAACAGGTGGCATATTTTTAAAGGCAACAAAATAGAGGGCAACAATTCAGAGTATTAATAGTACAATCAATACAACAGAGAGAGGACGGAAAACCTGTCTGAAGCAGGAGAAGTGTCTGTGGGAGAAAGGAGAGAGAAAGGTTTTTCTTTCATTTCTTTTAGCCTTTGTTAGTCCATCCTAAAATCCATCACATGGAAGACACACAGTTAATCATACTGACACATTTACAATCTCTACACCTACATAATGCAACATGTTATGCTAACTTCAACAATAGTGATACGAACAACATTGTGGCAAAATGAAAAACATCCTCCTTCTTTGTTAACTTACAAAAAAAAATTAAATTACACCACATGGCTTTTTTAGATTGATTTAAAAAAGCAGTGGAAGTATGGCTTTTAATAAACAGACACTACTATAATCCAAAAATTAATTATTTAAATTACATTCAAATTGTTAGACACAAGAGACAAAGCAAATGAGAACATGAGACTATCAGAAGTGGGTTTCAGCAGATTTCTGGCATTGTTGTTATTATTAGTATTATATTTCATACTTATTTTTCATTAGTCCTTTACTGAGAGACATTCAGCCTTAGTTGATGAAGATACTTCTGGCTCATTTAAATTTTAAAAGTGAACACTATAAAGTGTTGTTTCTTTTTTGAGCAGTAACATCCAGGCAGCTAGAGGTCCATATCTCCTTAGACATTAGACAAAATTATAAATAATTCCTAAATTATTATATCTGAAAATGATACTATTTAGATTTTGAAGAGATCTTGAAGAGTCCAGCAAACCTTCCAATTGTTTCTTTTTGTGGCAAATATCATTGACCTGAATATGTGACGTTTTGTGATCTGCCTATCACAATGAGAAAATACAGTACAACATTACTGTTTCTGACCGTGTTTCAAGAAAAGACTGTGGCATAAGACTATTTAGGCATTAATATCTCAAAAAGGGCTTTGGCAAAAAACAACAAAAAAAAACACACAAACAAAAAAAAAACATTAAGACTTTCACAACAAAACAACAAACCATCAACTAGTTTTCACACATTTAAGACATGTTGCTGGCTAGTTGTCCTGTGCTGCACAAATTCACTTTTGTCATGAAATAAGTTCATGAAAATAAGTGCAAAAATGGGAAACAAATATGGTTTAAACACATTTTCCATTAGAAATAAAACAAACCTCAAGGGCAAATTTGAAAATTTGAAAAAAGTGAACTGCAGCAACAGTTTTGTAAGGTTTTAAGACTCAGTTGAAGATTTCATGACACAGGTTTTGCAGCACAGCATTTAAGACACACCATTGGCTAGTTTTCTAAATTTTTGAAACTGATTATTGGACAGGTATCAAAACAAAAAAAAACTGATTGGCTGTCTGATCGCGTAAAAAAAAGGACAACACATTAAACCCCCAAAAAACAAAAAACAAAAGGGAAAAATATTAAAAGCTCGAGAAAGCAAATCTCAGACAACAAATTTAGAGTGAAAATGGCAGCAGTCTTTAAGACATGTTCACCCTCTTATAGAGAGCTTTTAAATAGATTGTGTTGTAACAGGGCTAACCTGTCCTGAATCAACACTGCAGCAAGTCTACAGTAATTCCTCTTGTGAATATTGGTGGAGATAAATGTCTTCATGGTCTGTGGTTTGGTTAAATGACTGCATTGTCTTTCTCTCTGCACCTTCTGATGACTGAAGAAAAATACAGCACATGGGAGCAGCAATGTGAAAGTACATAAAGTATGTTCAAAGTAAACATCTGGATGTCCTGAATGGCAAAAATCGCAGAATCAGAGTTTGTGCTGTTGTGTGTGGATTTGGCAAAGAGAAGTGAAAGTGTGTGTCTGGTTTGGCTTGTCTGTGTCAGCTGAATTTGACCCTGTATGAATCCTGACCCCTCTTCATCACCACCATCATCATCATCATCATCATCATCATCATCATCATCATCATCATCATCACCACGTTTTCTTCTTCATTATATTCCTTCATTAATGACCAAACTTTATAAATAGAACATCCCTCATGTAGGATACAGTTAGAAGATGATTATCACACAATAATTGTTGCACAAAAAGAAAAACAAATCAACAATCACTCAAGGGAGGAAGTGGAATCTCTCCAAAATAAATACACCTCCTGTGTCCATGGAGATTTATAATGTAGGTGTGGCCATTCTCCTATAAAAGCATCAAGGTGTACAAAGTCTAAACAACTTATTTCCTTGCAAACAGTTTTTTTCTTCATGTTTTTCTCATTTGTTTTTGTGTTAGAAAGGGCCTGAGTTGGGTTTGTTCCTTCAGACTGGGACAGCTGCTTCCATCCCTGACCGGAGTATGACTCGCACCAAATCCTCCATCAGGATCGGTGTGAGTGTGCTTGGTTCATCTTGCACACAGCCAGACACATACACGCACACACACAGTCGTGCATTCACACCTTTACATGGGTGGGACGATCATTCCAGGGATTGCTGTCGGGTGGAGAAAGAGAAAAAGAAAGAGAAAGAAAAAAGGGAGGGAAAAAAAGAAAAAACTTTTAAAACAGAGCCAAATATTTTCGTCATAAAAAAATCCCTTGTAAATACATCAATATGTTTTCCCATCTGTGCAGCTGTGTGACTGCAGTGACATTTAAAACATCAATAGACAAATAAATCACTAGACTCAAGCAGGGACACATCATCTAAGTTGGCGCTTAGTGATGTTGCTCACACACAAACAACATTTAATTCTGCACGGGAACAGTTGGCGAGTTTTACTGTATGTTTATATGTGTGCCTGACAGATTGCATCATGGTGTGTGTTGTATTTAAACCCAGGGGATGGGTGTCAACATGTGAGCAGCAGAGCCCAGCCCAAAGTGACACACACACACACACACACACACACATAAACAAAGGATACAACAGTACACAAGTCAAAGTTTGGACACACCTTCTCATTACGTGTTTTTTATTTGTTTTTATAACTTTCCACATTGCAGACGAATACTGAAGAACTATTAAATAACACGAAAGCACACAAATTCAAATTATGCAATAACCAAACCTGTGTCATTTGTATTTTGGATATTTCATACTCATTGTTTGCCTTGACAGCACTCTTACCACTTACAATAGGACAGTCACCTGCAGAGCCCTGAGCATATGTTGTACAGACAAATGCTTGGGGCGCCACTGCAACCCAAATGAGGGAGGAGAGGAAAACTAAAAAATAGTTAACTATGACTAGCTTTTACTAATATTATTTTGATGCTATTAATTTGAGACATTACAAAAGAAACCTACAATAACATTACTACATAGCCTCTTAAAATAAAAAATAAAAATGATGCCCTGTTTTCTTTGTTACACTCAACATGATCTTTTTGCATGTAGTGCACACTGTTGGACCAGAGTATTAGTAGCTCAGCTAGTATGGATAATAATAATGTTTGCTAATTTAATACGTAGCTGTTTATAGTGACTGTTTAGAGTCTGGTTATAGCTCATCTGTGTGTTTTTGAGGAAAAGTCAACAGAATTAATCGTCTTCATCCTGAGCAGATTTGCTTTGTGTTTCTTAATGTTGAAATAATATTGGTCAAAACTTATTCAGAATATGAATAATTTTCATTTTTTAACAATAATTTGCTTGCCTAAGCAGTTCTTATGTTGAAGGCATGATTCATGCTGTTTCCTCTGAACAGATGAGCTGCAGAGTTAACTTGGTTTTCCTTTCCTGGGGTGGTCCTCATAAGAGCCAGTTTCATTCAGTTTTCATTCAGTGTGGATTTTGTGACTGTACTTGAAGAAGCATTCAAACTTCCACACCGAATGACCTTCACAACCTAAAGTAATTATAGACAGTTTTTCCTTCATGTACCTGAGCAGTTCTTGCTATAATGTTGATTATAGAGCAGTAGTAAGACAGAGTTTGTTGTATACTAGCACTATCGTGGCACAGCTCTCTTATTTGTCTTCCTCATTAGTGGTTTCTTGGCAGCAGAAGACAAGAAATGCACCGATTAACTTTGGAGAAGACACACCTGTTACTAAAAACCATTCCAGGTTAGAGTCCCTCATGTAACTGGTGCCAAAAGTGTGCAAAGCTCCATCCAGGCAATCAGATGGCTACTCTCAGACTCTAAAATCTGAAATATATTTAGCTTATTTAGCTTTGTTTAAAAATGTTTGCTTACATAATTCCGCCTTTAGAAATAATCTACAATGTAGAAAGTAATAGAAAAAAGAAACACTTGTTTGAATGAAAAGGTTTTTCCAGACCATTGACTTGTTCTGTAAATGGTTTTACGAGTGAAAATGCTATAAAATGTGCAGTTTCTGATGAACCACCAGTTTTGTCAGTTTCCTTTTTTGAGCACGTGCGCGCGCGCACACACACACACGTACACACTCACACACAGGTATGCTGACAGTACTAACTGTCAAGAGACTCGAACAGCTGTCATTGTTGATTGCTCCCTAGTAAGCTGGCAGCGTGTGATCACAGAGAGTGTGTGACAGAGGAAAGTGTGTGTGTGTGGGGTGTGTTTATTTCAGCTGTGCTTTGAGCTTGGCTTTGAGTTCCCACACCCCCACACATACTCTCTCACTCTTTACACACATGCACACACATATGGAAAAACAAGCGCAAATGCACACACAGCAAAACAAGGCCAGTGATGTTGAGAAATACATTTTCTGTGCCAAATGTCTCTTTTCTTGTCTCTGTAAATATCTAACTTCCTGCCTTATTTTCCCAGCCAGTGGGAAGACAGAGAGGAGTTACCAGGCAACAGGATGACTTAAAATGTGATGTGGGATGACAGGTGGATGGAAAAATTAAGGAGGCAGAGGATGGATAGGTGATACAACTGAGAGAAAGACACAGAGAGGCAACAAGATACACAGACAAACAAATTAAGACATGGGGGAGCAGGTGGAGGTGGAAAAACTAAAGAAAGATCACTGAGAAACCTACTTAGGGGATGTGAAACAAGACACCTATTGAAAGTTGCAAATGCAATTAGTCAACAGAGAAGAATGAAGAATCAGTAGAAGAACATACTTCAGGTGAAGGCCAGGCCTTGTAGAGAGCTGGCTGTTGAGTACTTGCTAGAGTCCACAAATGTTTGATCTGGTAGAGAGACAGTCAGGCAGGTGAGAGTGAGAGAAAGAGAGAGAGAAAAGGGCAGAGAAAAGACAAGGGAAGGGTGAAAAGTAAAAAAAAATTTAAAAAAGGAATGGTTAAAAATTAAGAGAAAAGACGGGAGAGAAAAGAGAAAATGAAAAACTGTTAATTCAAAAGGTGAAGCTGTCCAAAGATGGGATTCAGCAAAAACCGTTCTGATCAGAAAAGTCTGTAACTTAAAGGCTTAAAGTGGTTTATGTTTAAAGTCCTGGATATGTGGATAATTATCACCTTTAATAGAAATATATTAAATTACAAAAATGACAAACTGTAATAAAAAATGTAACACAGACAACGCTCATAATCTATTGTATTGCTTTTGTAAATGCAGCTGTTAAAATGCATTTGCATACCATTTTTAATATTACACATTAGGACAAATCACATTTTCTGATCTGTGCCAAGTGCAGTTTGCCTCAAAGTTGTGGACTAACCCAAAAAACACAGACTTTCACTGTGAGTAGAGAAAATCGAAAGATGTGACAGCGTAACAGGAGTTATAATGATCTTTAAAAATTCAGTAGAGAATCATCATCTGCTGGGGAAATCCTCCCTCTGAGCATGCTCTGACTGACTGGTTGCTGTCATGGTAAATTACCTTGAAGCCCGTTGCCGTTGGCGCTGGTGCAGGATGGCGGAGGGGAGGAGGAGGGCCTAACCACTGGAGCGAAGGCGGACTTCTGCTTAACGGCCGCCGACACCATGTTGGCCGGAGAGAAGGAGAAGACGCCAGAAGAGGAGGAGCAGTTGGAGGGGAGAGAGGTGGAGGAGGCCATAGTGGGGCTGGATGGGACAACTGCAGTGGAGAGAAAAATATAACAAAATATAAGAAGAGGAATAAAAAGAAAGATGGAAGGAGAGAGGAACAAGAACTTTATAGACCAACACTGTTTCATCAATTTCATTAAAAGTATTGATATACATGGAATAATTGTAATAATATTATATATGGCAAAAGTTAAAAGGCAAGTTAAAACATATTGTCCATATCTCACTGATCAAATTTTAAAAAGTCTGTGCTGCTTTAGCTGCCGATTAAGACCTAATGTTTAAGAATGAGATGCTCCTGAGAGTCTGCTGTTTGGGGGTTCATATACCTACGGCAAGATTATAAATATATTTTAAAAATGTACTTTTGTGACACATACCAAACCCTCCTAAATCTACTCTTCCTAAGTCAAATGTTCACACTGACATTTACCTTTATCAGCAAACAAACAAACAAACCCCAACATCTCGCTGTGTTCATTTTTTTCTCTTCCTTTTTCTCTACTTCTTCTTAATGGAAAACTGATGCAATTAACAAAAAACTAAAAGAAGTGTGGCCATCAGATGAAAGGCAGTGAGAGTGGAAGTGAGGACGTGGATGGAAGACAAATGGAACTATGAGATGTTGTTTTTGAAGACACAGAGACCGAAAATGCAGGGAAATCTCTGATCGATAGATAGATAGATAGATAGATAGATAGATAGATAGATAGATAGATAGATAGATAGATGAATGTTTGTTGGTTGGATGTGCACATGTACTCACTAGCATAAGGCGAGTTGGCTGCAGAGCCGTTGAGGAAAGTGGGTGAGCCTCCCAGGTTGGTCATGCCTG
Source organism: Helostoma temminkii (assembly GCA_900302695.1). Taxonomy (NCBI): domain Eukaryota; kingdom Metazoa; phylum Chordata; class Actinopteri; order Anabantiformes; family Helostomatidae; genus Helostoma; species Helostoma temminkii. The sequence continues at coordinate 108,652 of OMLM01009212.1, read as the reverse complement.
TTTGGTTAGTGTAGCCATTCATGGTACTGGTGACTGAGGTGTAACTGGTCTGCTGAGGTGTGGAGCTAGGCACGTAACCATGAGGAGACACACTACTGCTGCTGCGCACAAAACCTGCAGAACGTGTTGATGAGGAAGAGGAGCCGGACAGTTACTCAAGGTGAACACTGACATTTCAACATACAGTTCTAGCACTAAAGTTATATGGAATACTTCATAAACTCAACTACAGATAAACTTGCTGGGCAGTAAAAGAATACAGCATGAGGTGACCAATAAATAAGCAAACAACCTGATGTTTTCTACAAATGTCCACAGCATTACATGATTAAAATGTTTGACATCAAATGTCATCAAAACAAAAGTGCTAATATTACAAAATACAACACATTAAAAAGATTTCAGCGTATAACATTAGAGTTTTTTTTATATCAATTCCTGTAAATGTATTTGTGAATATCTAAACATGATAATACTAATTAGTCTCTGCAAATTAGTGTAATTGCAAATGTGTCACAACAACTGACAGCCTGTGTAATGTTCACTGAAAACAAGCATAAGAGAAAAGCACAAACAAAGAATTATCTGATGTTTGTACATCAGAAAGGGTTATGTATATTTATTGCAATTTATCTAAACTAAATTTTCATATACTAACATACTGTAGGTCCATCTCCTCATAAAGTACAATTATTACATTACTATCATGATTGTCAACATTAAACATGAAGTTCAAATTGTGGAAGTATCGAGGTTTTGTCAAATTTAGAGATGGAAAAAAAACATTTTTAAGGTTATAGGAGCCTTGAACTCATAAAGTACATGCAGTTAAATAATACAGTGATCACGGTAAAACCTGACATGAACTGGTCTCCAAGATGACGCATGACCAAGATGCTGAACAATAAAACATAATTGTTTTTTTATTAAGCTGCTTGCACATGGGATTGTTTTTTAGGGGATGACATCACATTTAATGACAAACATAAGCAAGTCTTACCCTGATTGACTTGCGAAGGTTCAGAGACGTTGACAGACAGCTGCCCAGTAAAAGAGTTGACTCCCATCATGCCTGTGTGGCTGGAGCCAGAAAGCTGGGTATGTCCTCGTGGAACGCTGTAGAGAGCTTCTGCAATGTCTGCTGCACGCTTCAGGATGATCTCCTACAAGAAAAAAAAATAAAAATAATAATTTCCATGTAATGATAGCCAAAGTACTGCTTTTGCACTTGCATGTTAATGTCTGCTCCTTACCTGGTTATTATGAGGCAGACCGTAGAGGGCTTCTACCAGGTCAGCTGCTCTCTTCAGAATAACCTCCTGAGACAAAGACAGAGAAGGAAGCTGGTTGAATTTGCTTCAGTTCATGTGCAGAAATGTGGCCCTCTCGCACAGATGTAAGTCAGAAAAAAACATCAACATAAGTTAAAGTTTACCAAAAAGTTAGATGAAGCTTTTAAATTCACATGAAGACACACACATTGACAGGTTGCACATGTAAACTCTCTTTCCCCTCCTTCCACGCTATCAAACAACATCCATTTCACCATCTATTCATGATAAACAAATTGCTCTTCACTGCGTTTAAAGACAGATTATCTCCTGTCAAGTCGAGTGCTTTTATGCATCTAAATGACATTTTAAAGTGACAGGTATTCAGAATAAACTCTAAAGTAAATCCAAAGTGCTTGGCAGGTGCTGCTGTTCAGATCAGACCACAGTGATCCAGAGGGGTAGTTTAAGTACTGCTGTCTGATTTGTTTCTTATGCTGTAAATTACTTTTAGCAAAAAAATAGGAAAGGTGAACAACTGGATGATCAGCTGGCCGGGAATTCAACTTTAGTCATTTTTATTCACCCTTCTTTCATCTCTTGTGATGGAAGGTGTTATCAATTATTCGTGGATTTCGTTCTTCCTCCTCAGTGAATTCCTAATCCATTTTCACCTTCTTTTTGCTGCCACTTTGGGATTTACCTTTTTTTTTTATTTCTCACACCCACTAAACCCTCTATAATTCTCTCCTTTTCTCAGACTCTTTATTGTATCTCCTCTCATCCTCACTTGCCCACCCTCTTGCTCTCTCCCTCTTTCTCTCAGCTCCCACTATGAGGTCTAAGGTGTCTTGTTTAACAGTTAATGTGTTGTCGTTTCCACAGCGTGAGGCCACCTGGTGACAAAGAGAAAATTACTCTGTGCTTCACAGTAATAACCTGCACTGTGTGACACACACTCTCACACACACACTTATGTGTGTTCTCCTGTGAGTTTGTGCCCGGTGGAATGTATTGCCTCTTCATCAGTGTGTGTATGTGAGGCTCTAAGAGGTCACAAAGCCAGTCAGCAGTTTCAGTGTGCTTTTCCATGGAGCTAAATTCAATCTTTTACACATTATTATGGCCTGACTAGCTCTCTGCCAGCTTCTCATTATTAGACTGGTGAACTGAGCAGTCCCCCCCCACCACACACATGCTCTCACTCATTCACAGAAACCTGATCCTGAATGTTTGAGTGGTTCCAGTAAGACAGTAGCTGATAAACGGGAAGGAAAGATGATCTTCAGGTAACATCATCATTATCAGGTCTGCAGGCTTTTGCTACTGCATCACTCAAAGCCTCTGACTGCTGGGATCGATGCACATCGAATACTCAACCCATCTTTCATATGTAGACACATAGCTACTCACATTGTCTAATTAATCTCTTACTAGTTAAATAATGAAATAAGAAAGCATTGTTCATCAAAACACTTCATGTTTAACACTGATGAATAATGCTTTCAGCCACATTACTGTATGTTGCTAAAAAGGTGTTTTTGATGTCATCTATGTTTCAAAACTGACCTGGACTCCAGCAACACCAAAAATATATCTGATTGTGGTGCTAAAAAAAACAAAAAAAACATTTGCTTTCATGATATGGAGAACAAAATACGTCTCACATTGTTGAACTGAGTTTGTGCCATTATACTGCAAAAATGTTTAATGATTTGCATGTCAAAAGTTGCCTTGGTTAAAATGGAGGATAGGTTTGAAAATGAAAGGTGTTCAACACGTAAGTTACTTTTAACTGTATATATCAATGTTGGCATAAGCTAAGTACACAGCAAAATATAGTCTTAAACAGCTGTTTAAACAAAAGCTACACAATAGGTAACTCAAACTCTATTTACATATGTATAATTACAGATCCGTCGTTGTAAATCAGTATCGGCTCTCATCCACTCCGGAATGAAATTCTAATGCATTTGAAGCTTTGTCAACTGCACTTCATAAGTTCAGTCACAACAACAGTTTAGTGTTAGCTAATATAACAACCATCCATAACCTAACACCTGAATGAATCTTATTTATGAACCATTAAACAAAAAATGCTTTATTGTCTTTACAAGAGAAAGATGCACCAGATCATGGACAGGATACTTCTACACTGACTGACACAGCTTGGGGCAGTAAAGATTGCACTTGCATTTTAGGGACTGAGTGCATTTAAGACCCTTTTTTTTTATGACGGCTTCATAAATCTCCAAAGAGACAAGAAAAGACCAATTGTAAAATAAATTTAATTGAGTTGAATTGAAATAATGGTTTGGCAAAACATTCCAGGTTCACTTACTATTTCTTTCATTGTACTGTATCTCATAGTTTTCATCACTGAGTGAAGTTTGTGTAGTGGATAAGTAAAGTTTGAGACAAGAAGTCAAAGTCAAATGCAGTCTAACTTCAAATGTGGATGCCTAGGTGTGTTGGACATAAACATGACCACATCATTGCTTCCTGGGTTGTGCTGCCACTGACTTTCTCCATCAGGCTTCTGTCCATCAAATGCTTTTCAGTAGCCACTGGTGAATTATGACACAAAATTACTCTAAAATGTTTCTTTTCTAATTGCAGATCAGTTCCATTGTCTTTGACCCCTGTAATTACGAAAATGAAACCTAAAGCTTTAATCTTTAACACTCTATTTCTTAATAATGTGACTGTCACATTGTTTTTATCTGTTGTCAGATATTTATGGAATACGCCTGATGTGTAGTTGTCAACGTCAATCTTTAGAAAGTTTAGATAGATTTAACTTCTTCATTGAGGTTATTTACTTTTTTTAACCTTTAGTATAAAGCCATCTCATTTGTTCCAGGTAAATATGAACACAGACAGCTTGACAGACATTCAGACAGAAAAGCTGGCAACGAGTGAAAGAAAAGACAGATCTGATGGCAGAAAGAAAAATTAACAGGAGATGTCTATGTGCTTTTACTGTTTGAGTTATGACCAGCCCTAATGTGATAACCATACATTACACACACATGTTGTATGCATTAGGTCCAGGAAACGCTGCACTGAGTATCTGTGGGGTCAGATATGTGTGTGTGTAGCACAGACATGACACACACATGACTTATTCCTCCCTAATGCTGGTACATTAGCTGCTTGATCCGCTTCTAATGTCCCATTAGGGATGCCGTACATGCAGGGTCACACCTTGCACAGAGATGATGTCATACCTTACATCTGGGCTCAGAAGGATGTGGGGCAAAATCACACACACACACACACACACACACACACACACACACACACACACACACACACACACACACACACACACACACACACACACACACACACACACACACACACACACACACACACAAACAAACAGAGAAGCCTACACACATTCACAATCATGTTTACACCCACTTTTTTTTATCATAAGGCTCCTTCACACCAAATGTCAACTCTTTTATAAATAAACACGCACATATTCATGTTTCATTTACTATTTGAAGCCACACTTATTTTACAAGTATTCACACATAATAATGTATACATTTTATTACATAAATAATTTCCCATAGGCAAAAATGCACTCAAACACACCGCTGTCCATTGTTTACAATTTCCTTTCAATGATCAAAGCTGACTTTCTACACCTTAACATTTTTTCACTCTATTCCTTCTGCCCTTGTCTTTCATACTCTTTGCAGTTTATTTTATCTTTACAGACCTGCATTTCTTTTGGACTTGACACTACTTCATGAAGGTTAACTTTTTAAAAGTAAAGCATCACTATCAGTGTTTCTCTCTAGTGACAGTGTATATGACCATTAGGAGGTTCAGTTTTGAAGTATTGAAGCGATTTCACATTGGTCAGTGAGAGTTATTGGAATTTAACTTGTTGTACAGCCTTAAAACTGTCAGTAGTCTAGTTTGTGGAAACCACCTGACTCATAATCAACCCTCAACACCATTGGATGATCGCATTACAGTGCAGTAATTAGTGCATGCATGACAGAAAAAGCATCTCAAGGCTGGCCCCCAGTAAAACACAGAAGTGCTCATGTGTTTAATGTCCAAAAAAGTCAAGTGCACATTCTAATGTAGCTTTCATTGATTAAAAAGTTCAGTTCAAACTGGTTAAGATTAAGTAGTTCATACCTAGAAAACCTAATTTCTATGAGCTACACGGTTTGTTGGCTTGAGGTGTGGGGGGGTAGACCATTCAGCTCTGAATGCTTCTGAAATTCAACTGACCTACACTCTGTATGGTCCCCGAAGGCCTCATACATACATTAAGCGAACAAAGCCTTTGTCGCTCACAGTATCCCTACATATTAATGATGCTCATGTTTTGGATACAGACAAAAACATTCGCTTGGCATTCCTGGGAATGAACTTGAATAAGTATCTGAAATATTTTTGTTGTTAGTCAGACACTGACCCTCATCTACTGTAGCTTAACTGTCAGATATATTTTGCGAATAGTTGTTTAAATGCTGCTAAAATGTGCCCCATATTTGGATGGAAGCCCCCTTATTGATTTGCTGTTATATGCCAGGCATGTTTATTCTGAGGGCCCTGTGCATTCAGCCTTTAATCAGTAACACAATGCACTGAAATTATTCTTTTCCTCTGTAGCTAACAGATTGCTATTTCACTGAGACTATTACTGTTTCAGCTAAAATTTTTGTTGTGACAAAATGCCTCATTGCTTTTGTTATCACCCTTTTTGCATAAAAGAGTGAAGCTGAATGATCCAAAAACCCTTGTACAGTATATCCCACCCCCTCATTCAGATTAGTTAGAATTAGTCATCACCCTATTCACACTCCCAGCAGGTTTCCATAAACAAATGCCAAGTGATTTGGTGTCTTGCAGATGGAAATATTATTAATACTTGATAAGAAATCAAAATAGCAGAAGACATCAGTGCTTTTAGATAGACAGCTCCTGCACATAAAAACATAGATATGTTACCTGACAGATTTTTTTTTTAAGGAAAGAGACATTTTAGACACTTTTTGGTAGATGTTCTATCTGAAACGATCCAAACTGCACCCGGTTTCTAAAACACTCACTCTCTGCATCTAGTTCATCTCTCTTTCCACTCTCTGTTCTACCTCTGCTGCTAATAGCTATTTCCCTGAACCACAGTGTTATAGCAGCTTGATGGACTCCCACAGTGATTTTACTGCAAGATGGCTGCACATTTCCTGCATATTGACGCACCATTCCTTCAACAAGCTGTTAAACAGTTCTGTTAAGTTAATGCCTTTCTTTCTGTTTGGGCTGATTTCAATTAGAATTTGGCAGTACCCCATGAGATTGCTTGGATTTGAATTTCCACACATACTGTACGCACACACTTGTTTCTTCGGAGGGTTTTTCCGCTGCATTGCAGCAGCTCTGTAGCAGTCTGGGTTTCAGTGCCTTGCTTGAGGGCTCCTTGGTAGTGACGGCTGAAACCTCAGATATAATACCAAGGAAGCAAACAGATATCAGCCTCCTCTTGGCAGGGATAACACCTTCAATTTGACACCACTGTCTGAAACAGCATGTTTGCCTCTACTAGGCCATGTCCCACATATTTACCACAATTCTGCCTTTTCTCTCCACTTCCTCTTCTTGTGTCTGTTTGCTTGGTTTTCCCAAAGCAGTATTAAAATTGTAAATAATCTACTTTGATTATTGTATTATCTTTCCTATACATGTATTTTTTTCTACAAGACAGTCCACTGTTTAATTTTTTTCAACAGTTCTTTATTTTATAAATCGAATCTTTCCACTCCTCACTTATCATCTACTTTTCTATTCCTTCCTCCTTCTGGCAAATGACAAAACATTTTATTTTGTTGAGGGGTTGCGGACGACCTCCACTGACTGTCTCGCCTCCTACAAGATATGTTGATTTCTGCTTTAATAGATTTTTTTCCTAGCTTAATAGTATCTTTGTATTTGAGCCAATAACCACTGTCTGAAGAAAAACACTAGTTGGCAACAAACACCAGTTCAAAAACTTTAAAAGAAGCTGAAAGAATAGTAAAATTTTTAGCAGAAAGTGGGGAAATTAATTTAGGATTAAGGAGAGATCAGTGTTTATTAAGATGGGTGCAACATTCAAATGTCACTAAAATGCCCTGTTGGTTTAAAAGACAACAGCTATACCAGGTTTATTCCAGGTATATCACCAGAAGGTCTAAAAGAAACTGCACTTCATTAATAATGAAGAGTTGACAATTTGTAAAGTGAAAACTTCACAGAGAATTATCAGCCAGTGTTGCACTTCCCCATAGAGCTGTTTTAGCATCTTTCAGCTCAGTGTTTTGTTTTGTTTTTTTTTTTGGTCAGACACCAATTTAGTGACTAACTGGTGAAGATAAAGGGAACCACTTAACAGCTAAAAGCTGGGATTTCTCCAGGAGACCAAAACAGGCTAAAAGAGTAGTAATCATATCACCATGTTAAAGTAAGTAAGTTAAGTTAACTTATAAGTTGATATCAACAGTGTGCTGAATGCAGGTAGCCAAGAGAATCAATTAATGCAGATTTAAGTGTATCTTTAAAAGACGTTTCTGATCACAGTTTTTACATTTACGTCACTGGATCAGATCACACACATCTTACAACTTCACTTTCACTTTCTTCTCCTTTTAGCCGGCCTCCAAACAACTGTACGAAGATGAAACCACCTCCTCAGTCTTTGGCTTGAGGTCAGTGACCGACCCATCTCCTTCTCCTTCCCCGTCCCCCTGCGGCTCAGATCGCCCCCCGCTGGGCTGGAGTAGTAACAACAGCAGTAGCAGCACTGCCACATCTGCTACCACTGCACCGCCAGTTGCAGAGAAACCCCGCTGGCACCTTGGGAGACGGACACCAGCTCACTACATACCACTTGACATCACAGGTACAAATACCTAAACATATTTCTATGATGCTTCTCAAATGAATTCCACGGTAACCTCATTGTGCTCTGAAATGATGCACCTATTCATAAATTGCAGATGTAAAGATGGTTTTTGAGGTGATGGTCATATCTTTGTGGCGTGACAGAAAAGGCAACACATTTAAAGTCTGAGTTTATTGGTAATATTTTAAAATAGAGTTCCAGCAACTAGTTTATTAACACACTGGCTGAAGAAAATGTTACTGAGGGTTTGTGTCATCATGGCAGAAATGTGAGCAATATCGGAAATTTGGTGATTTTCACCATTTTTTCACTCGATGTGCAAAGTAATAAATGAATAATGAACAATTAGGGAGCAGACTAACCTTTAATACAACAAATTGCTAGTTATAGCCCTGTTTAAGGTCATGTGAGCGATCAGAGTGAATAGTAGTGAAACAGAAGAATGAGTTGGTCGTCGGCGAAGAAGGTGACGCACTAGTTTGATACAACAAGTTGCCTTCAAGCATAATTTTGTTTTATTAGACTTTATAGCCTCAGTATGAAATCTCAATGACAAATAGAACTAAATGATATTTATTAACCTCCAAGATGAAATCCCATTAGAAATTAATCAGCATTTGACAGCTGTTAGATGGCTCTGGATGTCTGAGTACAGGACTACTGCAGGGGGTCATTTCAAACCTATATGGTTAAATTGAATCGCTGTTTTACATTGCATTGCTGCCATTACTGTAGTGAAATAAAAACATTGGTGAATTTGTTCTGCGCACAGTGCACCTTAGAGCAAAAATCGAATGCTGTAAACATTCTTCCTTCAGTGACACGCTGTGTTGTTCTCAGGGGAGCTGGGTTTTCCTGTGGCAGCTGTAAAAGTGAGAGCCATGGGAAATTAGACTGAAGGGGAATGCAAAATAAGTGTGTGAATTTTCATCTCTTTGGAGCTGACATCAGAATTATTTCACTTAGACTTTCTGCACTGCTTCATAATTTTAGCTGTAACTGGAAAAAAAAACATTTAAAGCCAAACTTAAAAGGGAAAAAACTGTGTCTTTCTGGAAAGAAGCAATCAGCCCATTTTGGTCTATAATTAAAATATTAATTGAATTTGACAGAGTGATCCCTATGGTATCTTGTATGTGTTTTAGCCATATCTCTAAAGTTTTGTAACCAGAATAAAGAAGCAATGTGTCTTTATACTGACTAGTGTGCATTGGAAACACACATGTGGGCTGCACATCGCTAATGCAAACCCAGAAGTCAGACACAGTTTTGGTTTATTTTTGGTAAATTTTTGTGCCAGGCGAGAGTAAAGTGCTTGAGCGCCATCTTTGAGTCTGGTATCCCCTTTTCATATTGTATTCATGCTTGTATGTCAGCAGGATGATCGCAGGCTGCCTCTTTCCAATTGGGTGGTTAGTAGATGTACTGGTCCCAGCAGGAGTCACACTATGAGGCAGCCATCCTAAATTTCTGACACTGTAAGAATTTTTGCCAGGCTCTTTGACTGGAACACAGACATCTGTGAAACTCGTAGTGCAACACAGAACCACAATTTTGTGTCTGAATTATCAACACATTTAGTAGTCTTTCATCTGGGACACACCATAAAAGTACCCAACTATAAAACATAAGTACACACCAGGCTGTGGCGTTCGTACCAGACCACCAGCTGCTCGATTCTGGGTATTTTAGGTATTTAATGTCTTGTCTTTATTTGATAAGACTGTAAGGTAAATTACCAAATGTAATAGGATAATGTTTGTTATCCTAATACTCATTTATGTTTTTATTGTAGTAGAAGATAAAAAGACATACTGTAATTAATATACACTAACATGACCCATGGCATGAACTGACCAGGTGAAACGGGATAAGATTCATATTATTCATATTTACTTTCTCCGTCTGCTCGTCTCATCATCGCTCAAACACTTTGCATATTCATGCCAGAACTGACAGATTGCACTCGCTGATATAGACATGCAGTATTTTCACACACACACAAATACACACACACACACACACTTGATATGGGTTTGATAGAAAATGCAACAGAAACAAGATTTGACATTGAGAACATTTTCTTCTTACGATCACATTTGATATCTCCCTCAACCATCTCTGGCAGTCAGCTTTGCTTGTGTACATCGCCTTTGAGCGTGTGAGCGTGCCTACGTGTGTGTGTGCTGTCAGGGCTGTTAGTATGCTGTGGTCATCCTCAGCAACATCGTTTTGACACTCCTGCTTCCACTCGTCTCTCCTCCTTGTTTACTTTGCATGCATTTGCTTGCGTGAGGGTGAGTTTTTTTTGGATGTGTGAATGCATGTGTGTGGTCCTCCTGGTTTTTGGCATAGCAACTGCTTCGTCACTGGGTGCCTTTCACCCCTTCTCCTCATGCATATCCATCTATAGTTAAATATCTCTGTGCCTCTTTGCCTCTTTTCCTCCTCTTGCTCCTACTCTGTCTCTCTCTCACCGTCCTCATCCTCTACAGCACTGTGTAGAGGAGTAGAAGGTCAGGTGTAATGATGCATGCCTGTGGCGTTGTACTTGGTGGGTATTCACTTTCTTCAGAGAGAAAGCAGTGGGAGCAGAAAGAGAAAGAAAGAAAGAAAGAAAGATAGAGAGAGGTAGAGATAGCAGCATTAGCAGAGAGGGATTATGGCAAATTCCTTGAAAAGTTAGCCAACTCTTTCTAAGCTATAAAATCCACAAATGTGCATTTACAGTTTCATTAAATCCTACACGATTTCTTGGGCAGTGTAGTTTTTAGCAGATGTGATTTAAACAGGAATAAAAAGACACTCAATGGGGACTATTTTCAGCTGTGGATGAATACACAGTAGGTGCTCTAGTGCTTTACTAAATAAGACAAATACACATCTTGACCAGACTTATTCAGCTTGTTACCGTGACAGCCAGTCTCTTGTGTCTCCGCCACTTTCACTCAGTCTCTCTCTCTCCCTCTTTCCCTCTAAACCACAGAACAGGTAGCTTGTAGCCGGCTTGCTGTTGCCATGGTAACTCGCCACTCTTCCTCTCCTCCCTAAAAAAAAAGACCAAAAAAAAAAACAGCAGCAGTGAAGGAAAATAAAGTGACACTAAAGCCAGAAGGAATGAACAGTAGAGAGGTAGAGAGGGAGGATGAAGAAGAAGAAGGAGAGAAAGTGCAACTGAGGGAGGTGTGGAGGGATACTGGATGAAAGTATGACTGAAGGGTAATGAGAGAGCATTTTGTCACAGCGCCCACCTCCCACTTTCCTTCCTCCTCCTCCTTTACTCATCTCTCCATCTCTGCCCGTCTTGCTCCACCAATTTTCATGAATGACTAAAATGCTGTAGGCAGTGGAGATGTGAATGCAGAAGCAGCCAGAAAACCTGTGTTTTGTTTTTCAGAGATGAGGAAGAGGAATTATAAACTATCGGTCATGAGTTTGTACCATTTTGGGATTTTATCAATTTTTACATGTGCTTACTTAGCAGCGATGTAATAGCATTTTCAAGAGCCTCTTTTGATTTCTTACTGTAAATGCGAACTTTAATTGAGACAACACAGAAACATCAAACTTCGGAGGGTAACTTATATGTAGATGTATCAGATCAGTGTTGACAGTATTGAAGGACGTATAGAAATGGGATCATCCCACCTGATTGGACATATCTGATTGCTATAAATAATAATCTGTTTTTATAGTAACTTAGTAACTGCTAAAACATTACCCAAACAGGAAGGTGTGAATGTGAGTTTGAATCATGTTGGCCTCTTTGTATCAGCTGTGTGATAGGCTGGTGACATGTCCAGGATGTACCCTGCATCTTGCCCCTGACAGCTGGGATAGGCTCCAGCTCTCCCGCAACCATTAAGAGGAAAAGCAGTTAGAATGATGGATGGATGGATAGATGGGCGGATGGGCTTTAGTCCATCCTCCCACCTGCCTGAACTCTCACAGCAGGCAGAAAAGCAGGAAAGCCAGCACCATACTGAAGAAACTTAATGAATGAATCATCACCTTGTCTTGTGAAGGCTGTTGATAGTTGAAATAAGGTTTATTATTTACATGTGCAGGGGCAGCACAAAGAGAAATAAGGACATTGTTCGGAAAGAAAAACACTATACCAATGTGTGCATGCTGTATGTTGCTGCCCAAGACTGTAGGCTGCAAAATTGTCATTTTGCCTGAATGAAATCAGGACATAGACAGACCATTTAGGAAGTGGGTGAATGCATGACAGCCAGATAGGAAGTCATATTTAGTACCACTCAATGACTGAGTCATAGTTAAGTCTCTGCTGGATGCCTGTATTGTAGATTTTTCGGTCCAAACACTCATATTTATTCATGCACAGAGGGATATAACCACTGACTGGCATTCAGCAAATGAGCTAAAGTGACACATAGTTGGAAAAAGAGACGAGGATGAAACTGTGACAAACAGAGTGTGGAGAATCAGGTGGAAAAACAGATAGTCAATGAGTGAGGCAGAAAGGTGAGAATGTCACCAAATGTTAAAGCAACATTAAGAATTTATTCTCTCCAGTAACATAAAATGACCACAATACATCATCCACAGCGCATGGATTCACTGTTAAATCAAGGATTTAATAATAACATAGAAGAGAAATGAATTAATTTATTTATTTAGTGCCAAATCTTATCACCTGTTGGAGTGTCATGGCACTGTGGTTGATTAACATTCATAGGTAAGCTTGACATTGAAAAACGTTAGCTTAGATTTCAGTGCAGCCTAAAGGTGATTTTATTTCCAAATCACCAAAATCGACCATTGACATTTTTATAGTAACTAAGGTCTTGACTGAAGGCTCTTTCACAGACAAAGCAGCTGTTTTGTGAACTGTGTTGATACTGTAGGTATATATTGCTGTTACTCTTGCTGAATATATGTTAATACATATGATCTTTGCTCTGTGTGGGTAAATAAATTAAGCAAAACAAGGATTTGCTCTGTAGCAAAACTCACCATTTTGTTTCTGACACCTTTCAGAGCAATTTTTTGAAAATAAGGCTAAAAACTTGATCTTCAGCATCATTTGTTGTTATGTCTGTTGATGATTTGTGCGAGGCATTTGCATTGTGTCCTGTCTATCTTCTATTAGCTTGTGCTTTGGTGCCGTGGAAAGCTCAAACATTTGTGTTCTGTTCAGTACTTGGATTTATAATTCATACACATTGCAGCAACAGGAACAGCAACTAGAGATAAATCAGAATCAGGGCAGGAGGGAGACTTTTGTGTCTTTAAAGCCAACCAGAGGAAACAACAAGACAGACAAAATGACAGAAACATACAGTAGAAAGGTAGACAGACAGATGCTGGCTGTCTGTGTGCTCCATGGGACACTATTTGTCTTTGGTTTTTTTCTTTCATCGTCACGTTGGTTTACAGTCTGCAAAACAGGCAGTTACTGAGTCTGACAACACAATGCTTGATTCATGAGAAAACAAAAATCAGGAACTCTGTGTTTTGAGCATTTACTGACACATCAGTGTCAGTGGTTGCACAATAAATACTGTGCTCCTCTACTGTACTGTGTTTTTATAGCTGTATTTGTTTTGGCAGTGTTTGGGTAATACATGGTACAGCTTTTTTACCAATTCTTCTTCATTTGATTCACTTGACTCATTGATATTTCTTTTCTTTTCTTTTCCTTTTTTTTGTGCTTACTTCACTTACTGGAGAAAACTACATAGATTTTGTCAGCAGACTGTATCTGCTATGACTGTCATTATAAAGTAAGGCTGATAGTTTAATAGAAGACTGGCTGAATTATGCAGACAGATGAGAGATTGCATAGTGTGTCACTGAGGTAAAATAGGTACCCGCTCCCTCAGATGACTCAGTGGATTAGTGTCTACCCAGACAAGACATCAGGAGCACAGGAAGTACAGCAGAACAGCAGGTTTCCTGGCAGCAGCTGCTGTACTCACTCTGGATTAAAACATGACGGCAGAAAATGTAAACATGAAGGTTTATGGTGACATAATGTATGTGAGGCTGTTAAAGCATGTAGTTGCATCTTTTCATTGACTCCGTCATCTTTGTCAACTTCAACATATCCACTCGTTCAGCTGAGGTAAATACTTGTCAGTTAGTTCTTGAAAAAACCTGTTGATTTAAAACAAGCTTTAATGGCTTGTAGTATCAGAATGTGACAGGAAATCAAGAAATTAATGAGCGATTATAAGATTATAAAAGTCAGAATGCAACCTATACATATAAATGGCCTTCCAATTTTTTGAGTTTGAATTCATGTGGTACAGAGAAGAGGTTGGTTAGTCCTGACAGCTGGGGTCGCGGGGGTGCTGGAGCCTATCCCAGCTATCATAAGGGCAAGAGGCGGGATACATCCTGGACAAGTTGCCAGTCCATCGCAGGGATAATACTGACAATTTATATTAGAAGTATTCTAGCAGCTTCCTTTCTTGAGACAAAAGTCCAGGAAATGTGGATTATAAATAACAATAGTTTAACAGTGATCAAATAATGTTGGTTAAACTGTTCAACTGATGGTATTTGTGGTATTTCATATCCACAATGTGACTTTAATAACAATAATACCTAATAGTTGTTTGAATGCATCCCTTTTTCAGATTATGTGGATTTCACATTAAAACAACATTTAACACCATTGAGACTGGCTGGTTAATAATAAAACTGGGTTAATACAAGCAGTAAATCTTAAATGTGTAATTTCACATTTTCCTCTCACATGTCAAGCCATCAAGAGTCATACTCTAATACTCCATTCAATGTGAAGAGGATTAAGTGTTTTATTGAATTTACCGTGTATCAAGTTAACCTCCTATCAAGTTAATGCAGGGAGTTAACCTCTCTTTTTCTCTCTGACCTCTCTGTTCTTGTTCTTCCTCCTTTCAGGTGAAGGAGGAGGAGGAGGAGGAGGAGGAGGGAAATTCCACGGTGTTGACCTCCTCCAGCACTCGCCATCCCCAACCCCCTCAACAGGGGACCCCTTCCCCAACCAGCCACGCTCCCTGGAACCTGTCACCGACACTCCTCACCAGAACCTCCCCCTGAGGAAGACACACTCTGACCTCGATACAACCTTACCTGCAGGTGCGTGTGTGTGTGTGTTCATTAAGGGAAGCTCTTTCCCTCCTTTGCTTCTTTATCTTCAGTTTCTTCTTTCTCATGTTTCCATGGTGCAGATCTTGTTACTGCTCAAATAAATGGTGCACTGTTGTTACCCAGAGACATAAAAGAGATCACCTGAAAATTTGCTTTCTGTACTATACTCAGTATCAGCTAGGACTCTTTATACCTACCAGATTAAAAATTCAAAAACCCTTCTCCCCATCACCCCCATTAATTCCTTTCCTTTGTATCTGCAATGACATGATTTGCTTAGTGAAGGACAGAGTTGCACCAGTCAGTACTTTTTAATGTATAATTGGTTTACTCACTGTACAGTAGCAGGTATACTCAAATGCAGCATATGAAGGGTTCATGTAAACAGTTTAATCCAAATAATTACAGAGAGGCAAGAAAAAGAGGAATGCTTAAGCCTGACATGTAAATGAAAAAAAACTTACACTTCTTCTTTATTTCTTGTTCCAAGCTTATGACCTTTACCAGTCATATTATATTCTTATTTTGAATTGTATTTCATTGCAAATAGGATAAAAATATTTACAAGTAACTACTTAAAAGGGACTGTTTCTGTGTCAATTGTTCTTACCTCATCCAAAAGGCTTCTTCAGTTCTTCAGGTGGCACATCTTCAAGAACTTTGAACAAGTCATAAAACTTTTGGATAACTGGGAAAGTCAGCAGAACAGACATGAGTAACTAATGTCCTCAATAATGTAATTCATACATGCAAAGGTGTGAATTCCATCAAATTGTAAGCACAAACTCTATTAAAGGAGCTATTTTAAGGCAAGTTGTGTGTGAATTTGCATGGCTCTATGTAGTCATTTCAGAGAACAGATAACAATTTTCTATAACAATGCTAATGGACCTGAAAAAGGCTGTGCTTTGTTATCTGCTGGTCAGAATGTTTTCTAAAAGTTTTCTGAAGGAGCAGCTAGAGACAGGTATTAGCAGGGCAGTTTTTATTCTGAAGCTTCATTGTTTAATGTCAGTCATATACATCTGTTATGACCAGTTTAGTTGGATTCATTCTCATTCTTTCCGTTCTTCTACACAGATAACACTTTGGAGCAGTGTGCCTCGGGTCAACTTCATCCAAGCACCATGGACCACTCTGGACTGCTGTGCTCAAACACACCCTCTGCCTCCTGGAATGGACCTAAGGGCTCCACCTTCTCTCCAGGAGCGTGGAATGAGCCTTATAATTACAACATCAACAAAGGCCCAGCAGTCCCACCCAAACAGCACAGTATCATTGGTAATGCAGGAGGAGGGACACATGATGGGGTGATGTTGGTGAGCTCAGGACAGTCGGTGAGCTCACATTCCAGTTCATTCACATCTGTGACAGACTCTTCTGGGAGAGGAGGGAATAGCAGACAAGGGATGGGATTGGCAAAGCGGAGCGAGACGGAGGGGGCTGCAGCAGATGGAGGGAGAGGAGGAAGAGGGGGAGTTGGAGATTCAGGAAGAGGGAGGGAAAGATCGGCACGTTCCATAGCAGCACAGAACGCCTTCAAGTTCCGTGAGCGTTCCCTTTCTACACCCACAGATTCTGGTTCTTTCTGCTTTACAGAAGGTGTTATAGGCCAGCCAGATGGAAACATGATATCTACAGGGAACGGGAATGCTATAGCGATAACAGACCACCATCAACAGCACCACAACTTCCTGGGTTTGGGTGAGAACTATGCCCTCTTGTACCCTAGAGGGAGCTCTGAAGACAGTGCCAGTACTACCGATACAATCTCCATCACAGCCTCGGACTACAGCACCGAAGGTCGCTTAAGGCTACGCTCCCGCTCCATTTCACTTAAGAAATCCAAGCGCAAGCCTCCCCCTCCTGTGAGGAGTGTATCTCTAATGAAAAACCTTGGAGAAGCCGAAGGTAGAATCCACCATGAAGGCGCTTTATACCGGGATGGGCGGCCAAAGAGCCTACACATCCCCAGGGACCACTTTCCAGACTTCCAACCTGATTTTCTACTGCCCAGCTCGTCCAGCTCCTCTAAGCCCAGTATTAGTGAGAGGGAGCTGGGCCATGGAGGCAACAATGGACCTCCAAGCTTGGAGATTCAGGCACCAGAGAGGGAGGGGGAGACAGAGCTGACTTTCCCTACTCACTGGCAGCTGGGAGAGTGGAAGAATGACCCATACAGGTCGGAGAATAAACACATACTTTATAATAGCTGTTTTTTGCCAATACTTGTACTTATTTAGTATTGGTTCTTAATTATTCTTTTTTGTCAAATACACTAGAAATGCATTGATCACATCTCTTCTTTTCTTTTCTCCAGGTCTTTGTCAGGATCCAGCACAGCAACAGGTACCACAGTGATTGAATGTATGAAAGTCAGAGGTAGCTCAGAGTCCCTTCTTGACTCTCCCTCCACCTCCAGAGCCACTTCACCCTCACAGCTCTCCATGGAAACTGAAGTCAAGGCATCTTCGCCCTTCAAACCCCCAGGACTTATGTCCCCATCAAGTGGCTATTCTAGCCAGTCAGAAACTCCTACCCCAACTGTTTCACTCACTCAAGTGGCAGCTCAAGGGACAGTGGGAACATTGGGATGTAAGATGCGCCCAAAGATACCAGAGAGAAAATCATCACTACCATCACCTAAGGACCCAGCTGCAAGGTCTAGATTGTCCTTTGAAATGCCTGGGAATGCACATCTAGAGCTGTCATCAATCAAGCCAAAGCAAAAGGCCAGCAGGCGGCATTCTGACACATCAACAGCAGCAAAACCTGGAAAAATCAGCCCCAGTTCTTCACAGGCATTGCCTGTAGTTACCCAGAATGAGCTGCAAACTGTTCGGCTTCGTTCTGTCTCTCGTGGTGACCAGGAGGACTGCCCCGATGGGTCATCAGACATAATTGAAGAAGAACAGCATGGCCGAGACCTCGGAGAGGACCCAAGCCCTCCACCTACTCTACCGAAACCCAGACCACCAGTTGCTTTGAAGCCTCCCTTGCCCAAACGACCCATAAATCTCCATCTTAAGTCTTCTACGCCATCCTCCACTTCTTCTCTTCCCCTTGACTCGCCTCCAGCCTCACCTGTCGATCGGCCCGTGCCCCTGGGCAACATCTATAAAGTCATGAAAAAGCCCAAACCTAAAAAGCCTCCACCACAAGCTCCAGCAAGTTCTTCCATTCTCCCAGATCTGAATTCTACCACCACTGTACAAACTGCCAATGATCACCCCTTCCTCCCTCTTTCCCAGTCCCTCTTTGATCTCCCTCCTCTTCCAGACCCCCAGCCTCTCCTGGAAGACCCAGTATTGGAGCCTGAATTTGATGTCGACCCAGAAATCCAGCTTGGCCCCGAGGATGGAGGGTCACTCCCTTCTCCTTGCAGTAATCAGGAGGCCCCAGAGCTCCAGGACAAGAGCAAAACACTCCCGACAAGGATGACTCTCTCCTATCTGGCAGACCTGTCAGACAAAAAGAAACCCAAGGTGAGGAAGCCTTTCAAACTCAATTCAAAGCATTTCAGACAAGATATTAACCTTAAACTAGAACAGTTAAGGAGATTTTTTAGCAGTTGTACTTAAATTTCAGAACTATTGTTGTACTGGTTTGATGTTAAAACTCCTATTGTATTCCTTTTCCAGGTTCCACCTCCAGTACCCAAGAAGCCGAATGTTCTGCTTCTTCCCACATCGGTCCACTGCTCTACTAATGGCAGCACAGACCGTCAGATGCCACCGACTGACAGCTCTGTAGCCCTCCAGTCTCCCACAGGAACTTTCCCACTAGAAGTTATTCCCAGTGTTCCAGATATGCCAGAGGAAGATGAATACCACTTGGGAACAGATGAGGAGAGTTCAAAAGAGTCTTCACTTCAGTCATCTCTGCAGGATTCCTCCCTCACAGAGCTTGAAGGGAAGATGGGCAGCACTAGTATAGGGGCAGGTAAGTTTGTATAGATTTTGTCTATGTCTGACACAACTTCTCTGTTGTAAGTCCTCTGCTGACAGACGCTTGTTGAACTCCTAACCTTTATTGTCATAATTATATACAGTATAAGTGTGTTTAATGAAGGGCTAGTCAGAGGTACTACATTTGATTAGTATCCTTCCCTGTTGTGTTTGATGCATAACCTCCTGATTCTGTTAAAGTATATTTCTTAGGCTTTGAAACCAATCAAGCCAAATTGCTAAGATTGGACCAAATCAAAGTAAAGTGGTTCCTACTGTTTATAATCATGAGGATGGCATTTATTATTACTATCTCATTATTACATGATGCTGGATATAATTGTATTACCTTTACTTTAGCTGCAAGTGATATAAAAACGTATTATGAATAATGACTGATCCAAGAACCAGGAAGACAGTGGAAATGTACAGATACTGTCCAATGTAGAGTAATATGTAGGAACCTATTATGTGTAATTAATAAAAATATGAATTTGTATTTATATTTTAATATGATTTGTCCGTCCTCTTCAGATGACTCAGCAGCCAGTGAGAATACAGTCCTCCACATTGCAGAGGAAACAGATGATGACTTGTTGGCCAACACGCCTACAACACACACCACCGAAGACCTGTTCACTATTATACACAGGTATGAATATGCACATACAACCACTGCATATTTCAGATGCGTGTCTGTTACAGTAATTACAGACCATGATATGAAAGTAGATGTCTTTCCTCAAAAGGAAAGAAAAAGTCCATACAGTGGCAGTCACATATGTTTTGACAGTGCAAACTTGTCTTAACAGCACAAATGGTCTCAGCCAACACCGAGCAGTTCTGCTCGGTCATTGTAACCCAGGCCATTGTCTTGTTGAAAAGGTGTGAGGTACATAGATCAGCTACATGTACAGTGGACTGCGCAATATGTAGATCTTATTTTGTCGTTTTCTCAGAATCTCTCTCTCTCTGTCACACTCACACACAGATGAAAGCACACACAAAGAATCACCAGCAAGCTAGTCTCTAAGCAACAAGTGTTCTTGATTTTACCTTGCGTGATGCTGAAAATAGCTCTAAAGGGAAAGAAGAAAGGCTGAAGAGGGGAAACGGAAGAACAGAAGTCAATGTTTTCATCTCTTACAAGAAAGGATGGAATCCCTTCTGTAGTTACACATTTTTGTATTTTATTCACTGAAAGGAGAGTTTAAGTGTTAATCTTCTCCCTTGAGGAGTAAATTTGCAAACAAACAGTGGATAATTTAAATGTGCTTTTTTTATTTTGCCATTTTCCACCTTTGCCAATAATTTTTTCTTTTATTCATTTAGGTCTAAGCGGAAGGTTTTAGGTCGTAAAGAGCCATCGGACTCCTTTGGCAGCCGTCAGAGCCTTGTGTCCCCAGTAAAGCACAGCGCCAGTGGTAGTGACCTCCGAAACCTGACCCTAGGCAGCAGTCAGAGGTCGAGCTCCCGTAATGAGAATTTCATGGCCCTGCTTCAGAAAAAAGGCAACAAGTCTTCCGGCGGAGGGGCCAGAGTCTCTGCAATGGAGCTTCTCAAAAGCACAAACCCTCTGGCACGAAGGGTCACAGAGTTTTCAACCACCATGTCAACAGCTGCTGACGAAGGAGAGGCAGCATCCGGGAATGGCAAAACCAATGATCAGTGAACTGTATCATTATTGGATATTACCTTGGTCCATTTGACAAAGCTACAAATCAATTCTACAATGTGTCACCCACTGCTGATGGGGCCCTGACTTACACATCCAACTAGATCCACTAGATCTGACCATTTGCACTGTCCAATCAAATTGGAGCACATTTTTGGACAAAATGGTCTCTCTCATGGATGGAGTACTATTAATTTTTGTCAAACCCAGTAGGTGCGGAATCTGTTGCGAGCACGGTTTGTTCTCAGTATGCATTCAATGAAAAGCTGGTGGCTTCGAAGTCATGCTTCACTACCACCACAGAGAATTTTCTTCATTTGGAATTTTGTCAGGTTGGAGGCTGAATGGATTGATGGGTAGTGGAGCAGATCCTGGGAATATGAGGATTCACATAGATATCTTTATTCTGGCTCGGATGTCGACAATAAGAGTCCCTGATGACAACAATAGTTACAGCATCTGAACCTGTAACCAGTTTCACCTATCAGTGGCCACTGAAGGTCAGTTATCAAATTAAAGAAATAAATGGAATAAGATAAAGAAGATGTAAGACTCTTAAATCATATTGTTGATCCAATGAAAACCCTGCCAATAGTGCTACAGCACCGACACATGTAGACATACATCAGCTCAAGGGTAAAGTACTGGCACCTGAGGCACCTGAGGCACCTGCGACGGCTAACGTCCAAAACCTTGGGCATCATAGCTCTGTCTTTGCTCTATGGTAAATGCAACACCACAGCAAGCAAAAGCACTGTCAATGGGCCGAATATTCAGATTTGAGCAGATGGGGGCTCTTTGCCACCAAAGATAATGTATGAGCATGGCATAAATTTTCATGCTATGAACACAATCTTGGACCTTCACCAAACATTCCACAGAGGCACCAGAAAATGGACTGCATTTTGGAATGCAAGCACTTTTCTTTTTCTTTGGCGTCAGAGGTGGTTTACACGATGCAGTCTTTGCATCGCTACATTTTTGTTTCTCAAGACTCAATCATAATTTCTTTGTCTTTGTTTAGATGTGTGTTTTTTCTTTTTTGCTTATATTTTTTCTACACATGCTAAATGGCCATATACTGTACATGTTTAATTGGATTGTACTGTATGTATCATGTACAAAGGTAAATGTAAGACATCTATCAACAAATATCATTTGCGGACACAAAGACTAAAAGTAGTGTACAGAGCAGAACAGCTTGGACTACAAACTGCACTCGTCATGGAGGGAAAACATACTGAAACACACAGAGACTAAAGATGGAAGATAAACAAAGCAGACGTATCTACACAAGTGTATGTGTGTGTGTGTGTGCACAGATTAAATCATGCCTGTGGAGTTTCTGTACAGAGAGTATGAAGCAGGTCTGGTTATGAAACAGGGTTTTTATTCATTTTGGTCTCTAGTGACGGGACCAACAGACTGTTAAATTCTACAAGCAGACCAGAGGGGACCGATTGGTACGCATATGTGTGCTTGTCTGTGTGTGTGTTTGTGTGTGTGTGTGTACAGGGGGAAGTGCCATAAACAATGAGAGAAAAGAAAGAGAGACAGTGCATGTGATCCTGTATATGTGTTTGGCAGTTTTGTGTGTCTTCATTATGTGTGCATAGTTGAACTTGCACACAATTTGTTTGTTTGTGTGCGTGTGTGTGTATGTGTGTGTGTGTGAATTCTGCATCATCACCGTACCACCCACTTGCACTTTTCCTGGGATAGACTTAGGATGACCTACGCAGGTCCATTTCTTCATCGTATTATCGAACCATAAAGACTCTGGAACACCAAGGGGAATCCGAAACTAAGAGGATTCTGGAATGAAGAGGATTCAGGAACAGCTGGATTATGGGGGAAAAAGCATTCCAAGACTAAAAGGCAATTCCAGAATAAGGGAATCCTGTGACATATCACTGCAGCGCTATCTGGGGGCCAGGTCCATCTGCCTGCAGTGTTCCAGAGTTACAGGACAGAATATGGTTTGCACCTCCCTCCTTCTCCCTACTTGTTCTTCTCCTCCTTTCATCACTGCTGGATCACACACTCCATCTATCTCTCTGCATATGGAATCACCTGTCTTATTCTTGTGACTACTTTTCTGGCATGTCGCACACACTCTCTTTCTTCCTGATACAATGCACCCTCACTCTGTTTTTCCATTTCTGTCATTGTCTGTCACCCTTCTCTTCCTTCAACCTTCTCTCCATACTCTCCTCCCTTCATAGCCCTCCACCATTTTCTGTTAACCTTCCCCTGTTTCTCCCACCTCTTTTCTCTCTCTTTCTCTCTTTGCATTCAGTCTATGCATCTGAGCTCAGCAGACAACACGACACCGGATGAATGTCAATGAATGACTGTTACGAGAATAGATTCTGTGCTTAGTTTGAAAGTGCTTATGTTTCTGCCTTGTCTCTTTCTCGCTCTCTGAGCTTTTAAATACTTTTTCGTTACCTTTCTTTTGACTATCCATGTCTTGTGGAATTGAATGAATGAGTAGACGGATAAGATCTGTGCACAAACACAGAAACAGGCAGGGTTTGAATGGGCTTTTAAAGGACCTTGACGTTTGGACTGTAAAGGAAACACCCTTTGGTCTTTTACCCTGGACCAATGCAGACAACTGACATTTTTGGATTTACAGTGGTTCAGCTCTCACACCTGACTTATCCTCTACATGGATGGACTGTGTAGAGGAAGAAGGGAACGTTACATCCCCTGACGCTAAGTTGGCAAACTATCCCTTGGTGCTATTGAGTCAGAGCTCCCCCTAGTGGAAGGAAAGGTGGAACCTCACCTAAAACAGAAGAGTGAAAAAACACTCACACATATCTCTCTTCCCCACAACAGTCCTTCAGGTTATCCACCATCCTGAAAATTCATAAATTATCACCATTTATGACTAGTCAAGTGACGCTTGTTTTAAATATTTAGTGAATGAAAAAAGATAAACCTATAAAACTCAGTGTTTGTTTGCCTTGTATACTGAATTATGGGCGTGTTGCCTACTGTGCTTTTAATATTATTATTTTTTAATTTCAGCTGCCTTGGTAGTACACACACACTCACACACACTCTCACACACACACACACACACGCAAAGTTCAGACATCTGGTGTTACCCGTGATGCATCAAAATTATGTTGTGTCTTTACCAAACAAATAGTTGCCCAAATCTGCAATCATATGACGGTATGCAGAATATGACATTGATATTTTTCTCTCTTACAAAGCGTAAGTCGGCATCTATAAACCACAGTGTTTTTACTTCTTCCTATGTAGGCAGAGGGCAGATGTCTTCAACATGGCACATTTGGTTTGATAGTCTTTAAGATGGAAGTAAGGGGAGGTACAAACAGACAAAGATATAAATGAGTATACTTGTAAAAATAGATGCAATCCCTTTTGTGGGGACACGAGAATTTCCTCTATGAAGTTTTTACAAATATTTCTCAGACACTGAGTTGCTACAGAGGCAGAAATAATTACCAGTGAGCAGAGCCAAAGAACTTTACTGCCAGAATGGTGCAATATTTTTTTTTATTTTACATGTTACTTCTTCTGAAAGGCAACTGAAAACAAATTTGCTTAGGTTGTCGCTCAGTGTATATGTTTAATCACTTCCCATTAATCTTTTTCTACTCACAGAGAAAATCTGGCATCTTAGCTCCACCCATTGAAGGTTTAACAACCAATGAGATTATTTCTGCCAACACAGCGGCACAGCCTTGAAGAAATTTCAGTAAAGCGAAATTACCAGTTCCTAAAATATGTTGACAATTTATTATATCGAAAATGATATTTCTATACAGTACAAAGAGAGCTGACAAGATGAAAATATTCAATATGTAATCCATTATCCCTTTTTTAGGAGGACAAATATGTAAGAGAGGAAGGAGGGAAGATGAAGATGTGGAGCAGATTTGATCCTGCTGAACATGCAGTTCACAACACGGACATTTATACATATTCCATCATCTTTTCCGTCACCTCCTCTCTTCCCTTCTTCTCAGCTGCCGTGTGACTCAGAAGAGTAATCATGTTAAAAGCTTCTCCCGCGCTCTCACTCTCTCCTTTTCTTCCCTGCTTAGTGATTAAAGGTATGGCTAAGCAAGAAAGGATTAAACACTGTTCATTAAATCATTTGGTTTAACTTTACAGTCGGTCTCTGGAGACAGACAGCAGCCAAATAGCAACCTGTTGCCAGGAGACACAAGTAAAAGCTCTGCAGAAAAGTTAGTTTAATTTGAAGACTTGACAAAGATATATTTCTGTAAAGGCAACAGACACTTCAACAAAGCTTGTGTAAACAGTGTTCTTACAGTAATTTATAAAGTCTGATTGATAGAGCGACCACAATGAGAAAACTAATGAGAGTGAAACAGTGTGAAAAGGCAACACAGAAAGAAGTGGTGGCTGCAGATTTGGGCCGAATAGTATATGAGCGGGGAGGAATACTGTGTTTGGACACTTCAGGAGTACTTTAAAGTATCACGCCACAAAAAGTGATGCTCTGTGGCAGCAAACCCCACCCTCTTGCGACTCCAAGCAAGGTAAACCAAACCCACCCAAGCCCAGTTTTATCCCCAGCGTTGGGGCCTTTATAAGTAGCGTATAAAGACACAGAGATGATAATTTGAAAGACATAGAGAAAGAGAGACAGACAGAATTATTGGAATTGTTCTATTTTTGTTATTACTCATTGAAAAAAATATTTAAAGGAATATTCCGTGTATGTATTAACCTCTGTTTCCCTGCCCCATCCAGTGGTGTGATCTGTAGCTGCAAGGTGGCGTCACACACAAACGCTTCCCTCTGCAGCTATGCAATGCCAATGCGATGAAATTATTATATCATTATAAATAAATTATTTTCTTGCTTAAAAAAACGGAAGGCTTTGTTTGCTTGCTTTCTGGTTGTTTGTGCTCCACACATGTTCAAGGTTACTTTTGCTATTAATGAGATTCCCTGGAGAGGCAAATACGCTTTAATTAATTGGTTTATTGGATGTTTCTGTCTACACAGAGATGCACAAAATGGCAACTAAAGGGTGCTGATCCAAATAGCAGCTATTGTTTACATATTTTACACATAAGAATATGTGTTCATAGAGCAGAAGTTGGTTTAATTAACATTAGTTTGTCATAATGTCTTATACATTAAGGACAAAATTGAAAATGTGCATTTGCTCTGTTTTCCCATGAGCAGGTCATCTATACTGTCGATGTTAGTGAAGATCATGAGCTATAAGAACCTTGAAACTGGTCAGTGTGTATTCTACTGTATCCCTGAGTTAGGGCCACATCAGCCTGCTATGGTAGTCCAGCGTTGTCCTGGGTTCTTTTATGGGTAAAATGATCAAGGATGGACTTTGATTTTAAATATTTAAATCTTTCAGGATGTCTGGGTAATGAAGTTCAGTTAGTGCAGTTAATGGCTACAACAACCTTACATGTATGAATCATGTGTGCAAGGGACAATAGATAATTTACTGTGGAAGAGGCCTAGCCCAAATTATGATCCCTGGAATAAGAATTACTGTTCAGATGCTCAGCCCTACATTTGAGTTATGTCCTCTCACGACTTCAAACAAATAAAGCATGATGCTGATGCAGATTGTTTGGTGAAACCACACTGGTAATTGCTTATAGGGCTAACTTGAATCTTATAAGACAAATAGCTATTTGTTGTGTGCATAGGGTTTTGATTAAAAAGAAAACCACAAAGAAAAACACACTGTGAATTTGCTTAACATAAAAGAGTGACAATATAAGGCAGTTTTGATGGATATGTGGGTGAAATGCTCCTTTAATCTGCGAATCCAGATCAATTCAGCACTTTGTCTTTCAAAGTATCAGTTAGCATGCAGGCTCGCTGCCTGAAGCGAATCTCTATCCCATTAAGAGTGTGCATACTGTTGTAGCTTCAGGAAAGATGGTGGCTTTTATAATTAGTTGTGCTCACCTCCGAGACGCAGCGAGTCAGCATTTGCTCTAAAAACAAAC